>JANTNT010217049.1:0-15406 GCA_024752375.1 Entacmaea quadricolor
TTTTATTTTATTTTATTTTATTTTATTTTATTTATTGAAGTGTGTTTTCTCTATTCTACAATGATTTTATCCTGCTTTCCATCAATATCAAGGCAAAGCTTTTTAAGCATTTAAAAAGTATTTGTTTCCAAAGAGATTTTCAGGGTTTTTGACGGTTTTTGTGTTTCCCTCATTTTAATTAAAATTATTCATCAATTTGATAATTTTGTTCTGGAAACTTCGAAACTTCTTGTAGAATACAATGTTTTCTAATATTTTATCGCAGATTTTTACATTTTTGACTGGTGAAAGATCCTGAGTGAGGACTGAGGCTAAGGCTGTCTTCAAGTTGCTCAAAAAGTCGCTGAACGAAAAGAAAATAACTTTTGTCATTTTATCGGGCCAGATAAGCCGTTCGAATGGGTAGGCAATTAAAAAAGAACAAAAGTTGTTCAAGAAAAAGAAGTTGCACGAAGTTACATTCAAAATGTAATACTATGATCACCTCGGGATCCTTTGTTTCAGCAGGGACGTAATGGCTAACAACTCTCCGCCGTAATGTAGAAGTAAATTTCCTTCATACATCATTAATGAGAGAAATTTAGTTATAAATTTTTCCCTCATTACTATTCATGAGTGAAGTCACTCATATAACAACCATCGGGACAATCAAAACAGGTTGACACTCTTCTCCTGAAGACTTTTGTAAACAATTTGCAGCCATGAATACTTGTTATCACTAGGCTCTCTTACACGTGTGGGATTCCATATTGATTCTTTGCGCATGCGCAGAACGGAGCCCGACGAGTATTGGCAGTTATAAAGAAAACTATTCAACATTATGAATAAAAAAAAAAAAAAAAAAAAAAAGGAATTTATTTAATGTTTCACACAAACTATATGTTTATCTGCAAAATCTTTGAACTCGTCATTTCTTGCTTTTGCCCATTGGTTATGTACGTTGTTTCTCCACAAAGTGTGCCTTTGATTGATTTATTGATTTGCCCGAAGGACAGGAGGCACTACACCTTATCCCATCCACTAAAAATACCCTAACCCCTCCCACAAATCCCATTAAGAATTGGAATAGGGAGACAAACCTTAACTCTTTTACGAACAATTCAACAGGTTCTTTAATGTCCCCCCCCTCCCCATGATACAGGTTAAGGAAGGGATAGGAGACAGGCCCTACGGTTTAAAGTCCTTATCCGAGAAGACTTGAAGGTCTAACCATTTGCAGATATCATTACAAAGGCAGCACTTTCTCCTCAGTTATTTTAAGACCCTGAGTGTTAGTCCGGCCGGGATTCGAACCCCGACCTCCCGCACAACAGACCGGTGCTTTACCAACTGAGCTAACCGGGCGGCGGTTTGATTCATTTCCTCGGCGATCATGTTATCACGAAGTAATACCATGGCATCTTAGGGATATTTGTGATTAAATGTCCCTCGGCCTTCAGGATCGGAGGTTTAATACAAGTCTCTCGGCTTGCGGCCGCAACACTTCCACTAAATCTCCCTCGGCTTCGGGGATATTTAATTACTAATATCCATCAGAGCCGTACGCGTGGTATTACCTATAACAAACTAGGTTTATTTTTTCGAATTAGGCCCGTTTCAAACGTCACATCCCACGTGTGCCGAATGCACTGCAAGCAAAAGATCAATTTATAGGCGGCCTTCTTTGATGTAATTCCATTCGGCACATGTGAGATGCGACGTTTGAACTAGGCCTTATTGTATATAGTACATGTCATGTGCCACAAGCAGATCCAGTTGACTTAACATACTTAATTTAAAATATTGAATATTAATAAGGGGTTTTAAACTTTCACGAGACTTGTTACGCGCCGATGGCTTTAAGTGTTGTCCTCGTGTTTTTCTTGCTCAAAATCGTATTAAAACTCTTTAAGTTTCTTTGTGCTTAAGGAAACTTTAATTTTAACTTAAGGAAATACCAATTTTGAAAATTTTCTTTAAAGTTTGAAGAGATTTTAAAAGCACTGTCACGTGATCATGGGAGCGAAATTGGAACCGTAAACGTACTGTGAACTACATAATGCGACCAGAAATAGCCAATAGAAAAACTAAAACAACAACTGCTGGTTGTATGATTGACACGTGCTAATCAACAAAAAAAAAAGCGAAAACAATTTATTAGGAAAATTGTATGGTTCACTGACGCCTCATGTGAATAGAGTATTTCTGCTTCAAGGAATTGAGTTCACAAAACTTTTCTCTGTTTTCCCGTACTTTTAAGCTTGTTAAGGTGAGTAGAGTGATATACGAAACACGCTGTCCAAACAACGACAAAAATTAGTTTTTTTAACCATCCAAGCATAATCGAGTATTAAAGCGTAGTCAACGGAATCCCGAGACACTACCAGACGAATATATTTTTTCTCGATTCATGAATTTAAACGACTTTGTCTACGGTTATAGTTTTCGTAACTGTTTCTGGAGTGTTGCAACAGAAGGTCTGACATACGATCGACAAGGTTTGTAATCGTATATCCCAGGATTATAATTTTGTGCCAACTTGTTGCAGCATTGATGACACAATCACTGTCAAATTTCAAAGCTGTTTTAAATGTTCAATTAGGTATGCTTTTTCTTTTCTCTCTCGTTGTGAGATTGTAAGACATTATAAAAACAAGTTTTTAAATGACATAGCAATAACGATTCAAGTGGCCACATATTTATCACAACTATCACTGAAATATCAGATTGGAGCTTCCCTTTCAATTTTTGAATCTACTCCGAAAAACCTACTTACTATTAATTATCGAACAAGCATGTGGTCTGGCTTGGAGTAGACAACGGCCAGAATAATATTCGATTCAAATACAAAGATCTTACTTTCTCTAAGCATTCTTTTTGACAAACTAATATTTAATGACAAATTCCAAATGTAAAGCTTATTTCTTTTTTTCCAGTCCAAAAAACAATATACGTCACCTTCTAGATGATTATTAAAAAGTGCCGTAAACCACATCGTTGCAGGGATAATAATATTCGCGATGAATGGAAAAACCTTTACTACTAAAATACTAAAATTGTGAACTAAAAGCCAATAGCTTTTTACTTTCCTTCTTCAGATAAATCTTTTTGTTGTGGCTTTAGAATTCGTGATTTATCGATCAATATATTATGTAATGTCAATATGCTTGGATTAAAGATTTGCATTTTTGTAATACTGGATTTTAAAGACCCCTTTGTGAATTTTAAATATTGTAAAAAAAGTATTGATAATAAATAAATTAATTAATTTTAAAAAAAGTTCCGAGTAACAGATAATAGAAGTTCATTTCTAAACCGTTGAAAGTATTTCTAGGGCAAGATATTGATAAGAGTGTTTATTGTTAATATTTTTTTCTATATTATAGTATTTGGAATTTGTTTTTATTTGATGACCCTTTCAAAGGATTTTAAAATATTTTCCTTGTTTCTAGAAATGCTGTAACGTAACGCCTTGTTTTTAGTATCGACGCAAGCACCGCAAGCAAAAAATCTCGTTTTCACTTCGACGCAAGCACAATTAAGTATCAAGATTTTTAAATGCTAGTTGTGCTGGTACTTGCGCCTATGTTTGTGCTTGCACGGAAAACCAGGGTTAAAACAATGTGGTCATTTATATAAGCGGCCTGAATAAAAGCAATCATATAGGTTTGAATTAAGATGTAAATGGAGAAATACTTGTAAACAAGACCAAAAGAAATAAATTATACCAGTATTAACGATTTTCATTATTCCTATTTTCTAATTTTAGCGCTCCCGTTTCTTCGGCTTTACACTCTAAAGTTAACTAACTTTTATTTCTTGACAGTAATCTAATTGTTGGGTTTTTCAATTGATTACATTTTTAACTGACTTATTCATAAAGTGAATTAAAGGCTGAAAAACTCACACAAAAATCTCAAGTCGCAAGTCGACAAAAATCTTACGCGTAGACTGAATCCTTTATCAGTTTGTCAATGATAAAATATTTTTGATCGTGATTTGCTATGCCGCGCTCTCAAACCGTACGTCTCACAAATACAGCATGTTGTTTGATTCTTGTTCTTGTTGTAACACAGCGGCAAAGAAAGAAGACACAGATACATGCCGTGAAGATTGAACTATCTAAGTAAGAAACATTTATAAACTATTATAATGTGTGCACGTCTTATAAAACTACGAATGTATTAAGCAATACTACATGCAATATGCATAGGTTAGCTGCGATAGCTATATCGGAGTAAATACAATACATGGTCCGGCATAGCAATACATCACTGGGTTAGTTATTAGAGCGTCTTGAGCGATTTTCAGTACCCACCAGTGGATCTGTAACTAGGGTAGAGCTATAACAATATGAATCTTTTTGTTGCTGTTTTATACTGGTAATAATGATACGGATAAGATAGCCGAGACACTGTATCTGCTGCAAAATATGGATTGCATGAATCATCTTCGCATGCTGGTTAATTGTCTGGCTATCCTTACATGTCTCTTGAACAAGAGCGCCAGGCTACCTACTGCCTGTCATTGCCTTTCTGTACTATTCCCTTCGAAGTTAGTTCTGACATTAAAGCTAAATAATAATTAAATACCACAGGAATACTGTGACTAGAAAGATCTCAATAATTTCGCTTTTCAACCACTATTTGCAGGTAAGGTTGTGAATTGTTTTGATTTGGTCTTTTGATTTAAATTTCGTTTGTTCTTGTTCTAGAAAAAATCTCATGACGAGTCCAGGGCCTACTCGTAAACGAGTGAAGGTCTCTTCCACTGCAACCGACAAAAATGATGAACAAGTCGCAGAATCGAAGTTTAACTTCGAGAATCTGTTGCATGTTCTTTTCGGCAAGAAGCCGGGAAACACTGTCGACCTAGGACAACTACAAAAAGAAAGGAAGAAAGAAAAAACAAAAACTTGTAAGTGTCTAAGAATGTGATATATCAAGTTTTATTTTGAATTCTTGCTTTAAAGATTGTCCTCAGAAGTGTTTTTAAAATATGCTCGGAAAAGATTAAAATTGCTTTTCGAGCTGGTCGCATGGCTGGGTTTTCTGCATAACCGGTCTTACAGGAAACGTAGTTATTAAGCTAGTACACGAAAGAAATGTACAAATAACGAACAAATACAAATTTAGTAAGAATTTCATTTGACAAAAAAAAAAAAAAAAAAAAAAAAAAAAAGAATGAATGAATGTAGTTCAAAATGTCTTAACTTAGAACTCTAAAATAATTAAGGGCACAAATTTTAAGTTCAAATGTCTCAAGGACCCATTTAAATAGGGATTCAATTAACGCTTAGTCGGAGTTTTTGAATCTTTGAGGCGCTTGAAAATAACAGCCTTCTGCTGCGCTAACGAAGGAGGACGTAAATGAAATCTTTAAGGAGCGAGGAAATATTTTTTTAGCCTAGCGTTTAAGTTTAGACTTGTTAGAATTAGAAACTTTGTTTGAAATTTTAGGCTGGTCAGTTGAGATTACAAACTGATTTCGTGCCGGTCATTATCAGACAGGCACTCGAACTCCACGTGTTAGTGCTAAGATTCCTAGATTGTGAAAGAACAAAACAATGAAAATAAGGATTACCTGAGACACTCAACTGTACCAAAAATTGTTACTTCTCTTACACGAAAGAAAAAAAAGTTCTAAAAACAAATACAATTTTAAAAACAGACAGCTGTTGCGTTGTAGCAACCAGAGAACTTAATTTCGAAGCATTCTTTTTTTCCTCGGAAACAGTATTTCTGTAAATGGTTTTATTTTTGAATGACTCAAAGTTAATCCCTAAGTATTAATCCATCATTCCATAGTGACATTCCGATAATTCAGGTCGATTCGTGTTAGCATTGGCTTGTGGAGTGCACAATGCTCACACCTTGGTCGCAAAAGTTGAACATCGTTCAAATGAGCACACAAGACAATGCAGATTAACTTGTAGTAAACCGCGTTAATTCCTACTGTTCACTGAGCGCAATTCACCTCAACTTGTGAAGAAATTGGAGCAAGTTCAAAGTTATAGCAAGTCATCATCAAGTTGCTGCAGGCCGTTGCAAGTTAAGTGATTTATACAAACAATACAAAGTTCACTTTGTCTTAACTCCAGTGCATTTTTCAATACACAAGACCTGTTTCTATGTTTGTACTATACTGACTGTACTCGTGCAAAAAAAAAAAAAAAAAAAAAAAAAAAACTCTTGCAAAACTCAATGAGACAAGCGAAATTGAGGGTTTATTTAGTTTTTTTCATTCAGTACTTTTATTATTTAACTGGTTGTCTGTAAATACGAGCAGGAGTGCATATATACATTTCAAAACTATTTTCACAATTTTAAAAAAATCACTTTATATTTCCCATTTATTTCCCATTTATTTTCCATTTATTTCCAATTTTAATTGTAGATTTGAGGTATAAATCAAAATAATAATTATTAATTAATTTCAACGCAAAGTACATTTTTATAACGAAGCCTTCATCTTAAAAAATTGAAGAATGTCTCCAAAGTTAACGAAGTTTAGGAAAGTATTTATTGATGTTTAGTTTTATTATTTGTTTTCTTCAAGCGTTATTTCACTTGTTGGATCGTCACAATCTGATTTATCAGTCCATCAGGGAATGTACAACGTACTTTGGGAGCATCAAATATTATCTGAAATGTGCAGGAGGTTAATGTTTCAGAGTAAATAGAAAATTCTACAACGAATTTAAGTTTTACTGCCGGGATCAACGAAGGAAAAAAAAAAAAAAAAAAAAAAAGCAAGAATGTAATGCTTCAATAAAATCACACCTCAAAATTTATCTTTTCAAAACTTCCAAAACTTTATCTAGATCTATTTTTAAGGGATCAAGCCTACTGGAATATTGCGAGAAAAAGTTTTTAAACTTTTTTTTACATTGATATTTAATAGAATTTAAAACTTTGAAATATTTAAGTACAGACGGAGCATGCAAGTTCTGCTCTTGTGCACATGGAGTTATACTTTTGAACGAACGGTTCAGCAGGCATTTGATTAAGTGCTATTTTGTTTCCTTGAGCCCTCGGGCTAAATCCATTAATATGATAATAATAATAAACATCAGAATAAAATCCTGTGAGTGCTAAATGGTACCTGTGATCGAGGGAAACATAGTCATTGTGTGAATCATGACCACATTATTTGATGTTTCGCTGATTTTCAAAGGGTAAAAAAAAAGATTACAAATTCAACCATGCGAAAAATAAATAATTGCCGGAAATAGTTTCATTTTGGACTCGAGTTATTAGGAATAAATCTAATATTTTCAACGTTAATATGCTATTTTGGGATAGTCATTTTTGCTTCATTTTGAGTTTGTTGAAAGAAAGCATTTCATGATAAAATTCATGCTTTAAAACGGCCTGTTTTATAATTATTATTTATTATAATGAGGATGGAATTGTAAGCACAATATAAGCACAAGCCATAATAAAACAATAAAGCGTCTGCACTACTGTGTTTGTGCCTTCAACACAAGTAAAAACCATTAATGCATAACAGCTTTTTGATTACGTACTTGCAGTAGGTAGTTTTAACGCAACATTGAAATGCGTTTATACGGAACGAAATAAAACCTATTTCAAAAACGTTGTCTTTGGGAAATGGAAAGTCTGACACCTGTGGCTTGCATATCCATGCATGCAAGCTGACTGTCGCGCTGCTTTATATCATAAGGCATATACCATGCTTTTTAGTAGATTTCATAAAGTTTATTTCCTCATAAAAATGTAAGATTGAACGTATTTATGTGAAAATTCCCTCCTCAATCAGTCACAGCCTCAGATCTCTCTCCGTCAACGTTCTTTGAGATAGATGTATTGCGTGAATACACTTACACTGATAAGTCTACTCTAGCAGATCCGCACTGTCTCTTGCTGTGTTTTAAATTATATTGCGTATATTGCTTTAAATAGAGTTCATACAGTGTATCAGTATATTTCTTTACAACAAAAGGTAAATTTCCCATTTTATAGCGTTTTACCTTCAATCTTTTACAACCTCAGATATGTCAGATTTTAGATGTCCCACCGATAATGTAATATTATATACATGTACATAGGTGTAGCCTTATTCTAAAATTTTGTCGAGGGGCCAGATATCTGAAATTTAAAATCTAATACCAATCTAAACTGTGGCAGATTTCGTCTTTTCTTACTGAATAAGCAGAAGACTTTATTTTTAAGTCTATGACAACAATTTACTTGGGGTTTAATGAAATAAATCAAAAAGAAAAAATGTTCCTTACATTTATTATTATTAATAAGAGAGAACTAATCGCTGACGTGTACATATGACAGGATAGAAACTATGATGCGTTAAAATGTCCCGATTATTCAGGTCTCAGTTGAGTTCATTTTTAAGACCGTTTTACTAAGACCTTAGAAGGAAGTCACGGACCAATAACAGCCATAAACAACATTCAAACCTTTACAAACCGATCACGCAACCATTTCTATTTTATTACCTATATGGTACGCCGCTTTATACAGGTTTGCGAACTGCTGTGGTGGTCGATCGTTAACATACGGTTTATAAAAGTAACATACATAAAGCTAAATCAGATGTTTTTTTTAAGCTCACTTCATTTCATTTCATCAGTATTACCTCTCATTGCATCTCATTTTTCATTTCATCCTATTTCATCGCATTTATTTTATCTCATTACATCAGATTTTTCATTTTATCCCATTTTGTCTCATTTTTAATTTTATCCCACTTTGTCTCATTTTTCATTTTATCCCATTTCGTCTCATTTTTAATTTTATCCCATTTTGTCTCATTTTTCATTTTATCCCATTTCGTCTCATTTTTTATTTTATCCCATTTTGTCTCATTTTTCATTTTATCCCATTTCGTCTCATTTTTTATTTTATCCCATTTTGTCTCATTTTTCATTTTATCCCATTTCGTCTCTTTTTTTCATTTTATCCCATTTTGTCTCATTTTTCATTTTATCCCATTTCTTCTCATTTTTCATTTTATCCCATTTCGTCTTATCTTAACTCATTGCATCACATTGCATCTCATTAAATCTCATTACATTTCATTGCATCTCATTTTTTTCTTGTTTCGCCTTATTTCATCTTATTGTCTGCATTGTATCTCAGATCATTTTATAATCTCATTTTATCTCTTATTTCATCTCTCATTGTAACTCAGTATATTATCATTTCATTTCATTTCAATTCATTTCTTCAGATTGTAGAGTATGTCGTGTTGATCGACCATCTAACGGATGTCCTTTCCACGAGCCTTCTTTGTCGTACGCCGCTGACCACGACGATGACTCATTCTCCTACGCTATCAAATCATTTCCCGCCGAAGTTCAGCTCTGTACATCTAGCATACCTGGAGCGAAGTTTGGAGTGTGCGCAAAGCGTACTATCCCTGAAGGGACCTGGATTGGGCCTTATGAGGGAAGACGAGTGAGTCCAGAAGAGCTTTCTCAAAACCGCGATAATTCTTATGTTTGGGAGGTGAGCTAATAGACCATTTCACGGATCCCGTAACTCAACCTCAACCTCGTCAGGGAGTACAATATTCTTTAGAATTTAACTACAGTCCACAGTAATGAAAGGAATTCACACATCAACGAATAATTGGAATTTCACAGGTTGTAGTCGATTTGTAAAGAATATTTTACTCCCTGACGAGGCTGAGGTTGAGTAACGGGATCTTTGAAATGGTCTATTAACAATTAGACCACGATGAAGAAAGGACTACAAGTGCCAGAGTCGGATCCAGAATTTGTTTCAGGGGGGTGACATTCTTTCAAAACTCTACGAAAAGGGGGTGACTAAATTAATGTTTGAGTGGTGTTTATGGGGTTTTCTTCAAAAAAAGGGGGTGACTAGCCACCCCCTCTACCACCCCTGGATCCGCCCCTTGAGTCGATAGCCCACGAGACTTTAGGCCGAATAGGCTATTTGAATCATAACCCCTGAGGCCGAGAGGTCTAATAGTCTTAGTATAATTCACTATTTAATCGGTCAAATAAATGGATATAAACAATTTTAATTAAGTTCTAAACATATGAAAATTTCGTTTTCGAACTTACCTCCACAAGGGTTTCCTCATACTAAATTTAGAGCCAGTTCTTGAACCTTGAAACTTATTTTCCGACTAATGCAATGTCTACATTAATTCAGCCATTCATTTTACTATTCTACATTAATACATTATTTTTGCCCACTTAACAAGATTATACAGGCATTTAAGTTGTTCACGCTCCAAAACTATCTTGAATTCTAAGAAAACATGCCGAAATGAAAGAAAACATGCGCAAATAATACTTTAGGTGCTTCAAAGTGTGACGTCATTCGAACGAAAGATTGGCTTGCGGATCCTAAATCTCATTTCTGCAGATATTTTTAAAAAATTTCTCCCATAGTATGATTTGCTGTTCAAATTGGTTGGAAACAAAATAAATAGTAGGTTCATTTATGACAAGAATTTAGCGTTCTTTTTGTGAGATTGGAAGTTGAAATGGCCCTCAACGTAAAAGCTCTATTCCCTCGCGTCGCGAATTCCAATCATTGCTAATCACGTATCTATTTTGCCACGTTCTTCCCCCCCTTCCTTGGTTGTTACTCATTTCTTAGGGAATAAAATAACAAATCATGACGTAATATCAAATCACAGAGACTAATGAGAAATCTTCACGTGAAAACTAAAAATATAATCTGGTAGACCGGGTAAACTGACTTTCGCTTTTAATGATATCAGATTTACGAGGATGGCCAACCGTCTTTTTACATCGACGGAAGTGACGAAAGCACGTCAAGTTGGATGCGGTTCATTCGTTGCGCACGTCACAGGGACGAACAAAACCTGTTCGCTTTCCAGTATCTTGGAAATATCTTCTATCGGTCTTTCAAAGAAATCTCAAAAGGGACAGAGATGCTGGTCTGGTATGACGACAAGTATCCTCAGTATCTTGGGATCCCGACTGGCTTACAAGAAATCGAGTTTGTTAGTTCGTCAGGTAGGTTGTGAAAGTACTAAAAGGCGACTTGCACTAAGAGGTTCACGTGAAACTATCTCCTTAATCCAAGCAGCAGTTTCAAAGTAAACTCCAGAAATGAAATGAGCACCTTGATGTTAGTAAGAAGGCGAATAATTTTTAGCTCATGAAATAAAGCATGTGAGAAATATCATTAAATAGAAAATAAATTAGGACTTTTAAGGAAAAATGCTTTGGATGGCATTTTCCATACAAATCCTTATAAAATATTCGATTTTATGTTTACTACAATTTCTCTTAGGTCGAACATTATGAGCTGAAACTTTGCCTTTTTACTAATATCAAGATGCTCTTTCCATTCCTGGAGTTTATTTTGACAATTGGATTAAATAGATAGGGACACGTGACCTCTTATTGCAAGTTGCCCATTGTGTTGGCCAAGGCTCTGAAATTCGATAAGACATGGTCCCTGTGTGTATGTAATACTAAACGGAAAAAAAATAGGAGAGAGAGGATTGCGGGAAAATACCAAGATTGTAAAAAATGTTGTTTCTTTGCCGCTTTTAATCTTTTCCCCTATAATTTAGCGATTGTAAGCCTGCGCGCGACTTTCTCTTACCCTTCTATTGGAGAAAATCGTATAAAGGATAAGTGTATTAGGGATCGAATGTCATTAACGGCTAGCTATCGCACTTCAGTTTTCACCCATTTTCCATTCAATTCTCTTTCAGTTCCTAAAATTCACTTTTTTAAATTTTAAGATATAGTGAAAAATTCAAACGTAGATCAAACCAGTACCTTTTGTGAAGCTAAAGATGAACCAATCTCGCGACATAAGGCTGATAAAGACAAAGATCAAGCCAACCAGGTAATAAAGTATGTGAGTGAAATCGATTTCTTGGCTTTATTCTATAGGTTAGTTTCAAATGAACACCGCCACCCTGGTGCTTTACCTACAACAAGTATGTCTTGCCAGCTTTTCTTGTTATTTAAATCAACATGACAATAATACTATTGTACTTGATGTTCACGTGACTTCATCGACGCTGTGGATACATTGTGGCGGTACATCGCTTGTTGTCCCGTTTGGCTACACGTGAAACATTGTAGCGGACACAATTTTTGTGTCCAGGACACAAAAAATGTTTCTGAAAAAAGTCAGAAACATTTGTTGTGTCCATTCAGACCGAGCACAACAATGTTGCCGTGTTTGCCACGATGAACAACATTCGAGGAAACAATGTTGCCGTGTTTGCCACGATGAACAACATTCGAGGAAACAATGTTGCAGCTATAATATATCCCCGTTTTGCCGGGGCCTAAAGATATCTTGCTATTGCTTTTTATAATAATGACGTTGTTTATGAAAAATATGCTCAAACGCAATAGGCCATTTCCGAGAATGAGATACGCTCCAATTCCCGCGAACAATAGTTTTAAAGTCAAGCTTGGTGCGAAAATGCAGCAAATATATGTAAACTTCGCACGAAACCTGGAATTGAATCTCGGGAATAGCCTATTCTATTATAAGTTTTTTTATGTTTTGACTTATTTGTAGTTGGATTCAAACAGAAACCCAAAAGGCCAGCATTCAAGACTGCATATGTACAATGAACTTCTTCAACGAACGGCACCATCACTACCTCAAAGACTGCGTCATGCTTCTCATTCAGTTGCAACCAGAATACCCAGTGCTCCCCACACCCCAAGCACCGAACCACATTTTCAGTTTTCTAATGCCGTAACAAGTATGACATCACAGAGAATCTATGGAGGGAGCACAGTGGCATCAAGTGGGCTCCCTGTGGTGAGTCCTCATTACACCTTACCAACAGCTACAATGGTCCCTCCTCTACAATCCATTTTTGAACCCAGAAATGCTACCCCATCGGGTTCATACGGGATTAGCTACCGGCCTCATGCTCCGGTCAACATTTCAGCTGGTATCCCACCACAGAGCATGATGGGAAGCATACCAGGAAGGTCACAAATGGGCATTACAGGGACACAATTCTCAAGGGTGCAAGAGAAAGTACTTGATGAGGGACTAGTTATTTTTAGCAATAATAATATGCCGTACGATGATCGTACTAGATTCAGCTCTTCTAGTTCCCAAATAGACAACACTTCATCGCTAGAAAAGGATGGCTTTTCACAAAGACAAAGTAAGTTCGATAATTTTTTCCATCTTCTTTTATGTCGCTATAGACTAGTTTCACTTAACCCGTGAAACAAAACCTAACAGTTAGAGTGTAATAGTCAAATAGAAACAAAAGATAACAAAGAAATTAGAGTCTATTAATTTGTAAGTCACTGGTTCGGGCCTTGCGGACGTCACATGTGAATTTATTTTGTTTGATTGTTGTTCTGTCCCTTGCCACGAGGGTTTTTCTAGGGATTCTTTAATTTTTCTTCCCTCCGTAAAACTCAACATCTGAGTTTGAGTGTTGTATGTCAGTATAGAATATTCGAAAATAGTGTGTGTGTGTGTGTGAGAGAGAGAGAGAGAGAGTGAGTGAGAGAGAGAGAGAGAGAGAGGGAAAGAAAGAGAGAGAGAGAGAGAGAGAGAGAGAGTGAGTGAGTGAGTGAGTGAGTGGACTCTGAGATATTAGCATCATCTGCTTGAATGTTTCTTTCAGAGTTAGGTTGAGCTAGAGGTATTTTATAGTTACGTTTTACGCATCCGCCTAATCTAGTGACCAATGCTAACTTACTCGGTCCTAAATTTTTATTTTTTTAACTGCCATGATACAGGAAATTCGTTCTCTTCTCTTGCTATTGACTCTGAGGGACATCCTCACCGTGAAATAGGTGTAAGCCGTTCACATTCGGTAGCAGAGTTGGAGTCACATTCTCAAATTTACACCGCATCGAAACGACAGCCAACAGAAGGTAATGTGGACACTGATGTGGGTCAAAAGCCTTCATTTTACAACAGAAAGTCACCATCATCAAACCATTTAAATGTAATTGAGGAAGAAAGTAGTCTAGAAGCAGAAAAAAATTTGAGCAGTTGTTCTCACGCGCCGAGGGAGCGATCACCAGACGAACAACGTTCGGAGAAGACTCGGAAATTCAAGAGCCATCGGACGCATGTGAATAAGGAAGACAATATTCCGAGTACTCTGCACTCTAAGGCATCCCTTGTGACGGGTTTAGGGCCATCGGATGAAAGCCAATTACAAGACGAAGCCGCTGGTGAAAGCAGTGATTCAAACAGTAATAGTAGTATGAAGAACGAGGCGAGAGGCATAGACGAAATTAGTATGTGGCGTTGTAGACAATGTCAGAAAACGTTCACTCAAAGAGTCATGCTTCAGGTTCATGTTTGCCCCCACCAGCCTCTCAAACCATACCGCTGCGGCCAGTGTGAACTGTCTTTTGCAACTTCGACCGAGCTTCGAAGTCACGTGGACACGCATTCCAGTGAAAAGCCATTTAAGTGTGGATTTTGTTCCCGCTCATTTGCAGGAGCAACAACCCTTAATAACCATATTCGTACCCACATGGGGAAAAGACCATTTAGCTGTGAACAGTGTGGAAAAACATTTGCACAGGCAGGTCAGTTATCACGACACCAGCGAACTCCTGGTGAATGCGACACCCAAACCTCAAAACCATGAGTAAATATACCTTTTTAAAAAGAAAAGATGTTTTTTTAAAAAGTAGTAAGTCTGTGTCATAAAATGACACATCTAGGAATAATAGCTTTAAATAATCAAAATTTGATCAAAGTTTAAGAAATAACGCATGCACTTGAAATATTTTTGACCCATTTACGGTTTTCCTCAACGGTTCTTAGTTTCTCATCTCTTTCTTCTTGAAGATTCGGTTAGGTCTGTTTTAAAAGTCGAAATTAGCATGTGCCGAATGCAATTAGATCAAAAAAGACCGCTTACTACTAAAATATATTTTGTTTGTAATGCATTCAGCACATGAGGAGGGATCAAGGTTTTTCTTCAGGATGGGGTCCGGCAGTAGAGAAGCAATGTCAGGAGCTAGGGCGATGCAGTGATAGAGGTGCAACTGGTAACAATACATGTTGAAGGGACTGCGCAATAATTATCAGGAGGGGAGGTTCTAAAATGAGTATACTACGGCTTAAAGTTAACATAAACCCCCCGGCCGTACAAAGGCTTAAATAACTTCTAAAAACCATCGTGTTAAAGCTGACTTCGACCACCTTTTATAAAATGTTTCAGTGCGAGTGAAGCAATCAAATTTTTGAGACATTTTTTAGTCAATAAATCCCCTTTCTGCGAGCGAAGCAGGCTTGTTTTGTTCCCTAAAGGTGGAAGTTTCTTTTATAGAGCGTTAAGAGAGAATTAAATAACAATGGTGACCATGTTGGTGTACCTCCTGTAACAAGAGAAGGTAATGAAGAATGCTTTGTTTGAGGTACACCAACATGACAGCCATAATGTCACTGGCCATGTTGGTGTACCTCGTGTA
>JANTNT010217160.1:0-15393 GCA_024752375.1 Entacmaea quadricolor
CACTTTGGGAGTTTTCAAAGATGGCGGCATGGAAAATACAGTTGACGTTTTGAAAATAGGATTTGTAAATGTGTTTTACACTACTTACACTTAACTTTAAGTCAATAAACAATAAAAACCAATCTCTAAGATTCAAGCCAGTTATCTGAGGCTCAATCTCACAACCCGTAGATTTGGATGTGTTTAAACTTTTCGTAAGTGTTAATTTGAGATTGTTGCTTCAGGGAAAATTTCTCAACAAAATGACCAGTTATCGTTCACTTTTTCATTTCTCCACTCAAAATGATTTTCTTATATATTCGAAAACATGTAAACCATAACTCAGTGTTTGAATGGACGTTTTTCTTTGTAATGACGTCTCCTTTAGAAATTCCTTGGAAATTACACTTCGCGGGCTTCCTGTGTCACCTTTCATACCTTTCATAAGCGTGCGCAGAAAAGGTGCGCGCGGACATTAGTGGCCGCTGTCCTTAAATGTACACCAGCATAGTAACTGTAATGAAAACTAAGAAGTTGTTAGATCTTTTTCTAAGAAAGATCCAGGCAGAGATGCAGGATTTTTAAAAGGGGAGTGATTTCAAATATGGCAAAGTATGTATGCACCGATACCACAGAAAACCCATAAAAGATGGGAAACTGGTGAAAAATGGCAAAAGGGGTGTGACTAGTCACCCTCTTTACAACCCCTGCATCCTTGCCTGATAGATTAATCAAGTCTTGAAAAATATCTACAAATTCATCACTTGTTTTTGAAAGAAATTGGAATAATTCAAAAAGAGAAAATTTGAGAGCTTTTGACTTGTATTTTTTATTATATTGTTCTGAAAGTAATTGCTTTTTCTCAGGTTTATGTTAATGATCTGACTGGTGAGGAAATGCAGGTAAGTGTTGGAGAAATGAACTGCTAATGTTGAGAGCGCATAATTTACTTTGGCAGGCATATTGGATTGGTGTACTAAAGGATTGTTTACGCTGGTGATTTTGTTGTGACATGAGTGGCGATTTGAACAGCAATAAATTTACAAATCTAACTCCTGCAAACAGTTGGAGATTTTCTTCAAAAAACAAAAAACTGCCATTTTTCTGACATTGTTGAAGTAAACAGGTATGTCTTGGTTATCCGTGGCTTCAAAATTTACTTCTTTACTTGTAACATTGACATTTATTCTTCCAAGGAGGGTAGGCATGGTAGCATTTTGTTACTTTTCAATCAAAAATCATCACAAAATTGCATTAAATTTCAAGCATGTTTGAATTGGTGGCAACAAGCATGTGACTTCATCGCTGAGAAAATTGCACATGTAAATGGGCCCTTAAGAGTCTGGGCCCAGTTGTGTAATAATATGCAATAATGGCCCTGAACATCCTGAAGTTGCCATTGAGGACTGCATTAAAGAAGCTTGAATTGAATAATGGCATGTACTTTAATTACCAAAATTATTTCCCTCTAGATCCATTTTTAATCTTGAATAAAATTTTCACAAACTGTGCAGTGAAAGAGTGCCTAAAGATATTGAAGTGACTTACAAAAAACTGGAATTAATAGAGTAATCATAGTATTGTACTCATTTTAGTGTTGTGATTTCTTAGATATGGACACCTCCAACCCCACCAAGAGAGGATAAAGATGACCTGTATGTTGATCCAGCATTGGTTCACCTGTATGAAACAGTACCAATGAATGAAAACCAACTACCAGCATTACATTCTACAAAGTAAGCTTTAGTTCAACAATATCTTTTTAATGGCTCCTTGAAGATGGCTGATGATGAACCCTAAAGGTGCAGTAAGGCCAAAACAAAAAAGTGTGTTTCCAGTTGCCTGACTGACTATTTTTTTGGACCCTAAATTTTTTTACTGGTGATAGTACAACAGGAATTCCAATATGTCATTTACCATATTTACTCATTAAACGCTGTGGTGTTTATTAAATTTTTCCAGCTTTTGATGTGGTGTTTATTAAAGGGTGGTGTTTATTTAAAAATCACAATGTTTTCCTTAAAGACAACAATTTAATTAGGAATCATTGAAGTAAATCATTAGTAAATATTTTTTAAAACAGAAACAAGTTCCAAGTTCCAAAATATGATTCTCGCTTTTGCTGAGATAAGTGCAATTGTTCTGCTTGTATAATATGTACTATGTTTTGAAGATGAAAGTCGATGAAAGAACCTCAAAGTATACCAACAAAGTATACCAACATTGCTTTTCAGAAAAATAAATTTCCATGGATGATTTAGATATTGAGTTCTACTGTACTTGACTGCTTAGAAACATTGTTGCATAGGAAATAAATTTCCAAGGACAGTTTAGATTACTGAATTATGATGTAATTAATTTACTTAAATCCTTAAATATACGCCACATTCCTGGGCAGATTGGTGTTTATTCCAGGGCAATGTTTATTAAAAAATATGGTTCCATCTGCAGCCTTTATTTAAGGGCACATTTATTTGAGGGCAGCATTTAATCGAGTAAATATGGAAGTTCATTTTCAGTAAAAAGTGAAAAGTGTCACATGGCTTTGTTGTTGTCACTGTGGTAAGAAAGATGGCAGTGAGTATCATTCCACTGGAGTTTACAAAAATGCACCCACATGCCAGAAAAGAAAAGAAAAGAAAAAAGCCTACCTATTATTTTGAGGCAATGCAACAGGAAACATGTTTTTTTTTTGTTTGACCTAATACTGCAGAGGGTTCAGCAATATTTGGAGTAGGCGGATGAGGCTAACATGTAGGCAGCTGTGTGCAATAATTTTACTACCATTTTTTTATTATTTGAGATTGTTGATCGCAAAATAGCCAGTGGTCAGGAATGAAGTAGCTGGCGATTCATTGCCGGTAGCCGCCTTCTATTGAAACCCCTGATACTGGCAAAAAATTCTTGCAAATTGAAATACAACGTTGTAAGTTTCAGAATGAATGTTGCTTAGATTACTACTCCTTGCACAACAAATTTTCTTTGAAGCATAAAGTACCTACTCTCTACTCTTTGTAAAACAATGGGAATTTGTTTTCATAAATCGTGGGAGGGGAAGACATTTTCAATTTTCTTCCAATGTTATGCTTCAAATACCTTGCTTGAAGGGATGGGAACTTAAAAATCACCAAAACGAGCTCCATTTGTGGGTCAGTGATTATACAAGCATTCTTATTCAAAATCTAAAGAAAATTCAGCATGAAACAAGGAACTTACAGTAAATTTTTGGAATTTTTTCTAAATAACATGTAAACCAAAATTGTTATTTTAAATATATTATGTGTAAAGTTATTGGATTTTTCTCTTGGAAATTTTAGGAGATATCACAGTGGAAAGAGAACAGTTTATAGAATTATCAAGTATTTTAGAGAGCATTTACATGGTCCAGCAAAGTGAGTATAAGTAATTCAAAAACTCTACACATTGTTCATCAGAAAAATAACCATAAAAAATTTCATTTTAAAGAGCAAAGATAACATTGCATGCTATAAATACTATGTATTTATTGACTGAGTGGGAGGGCTATATGGGAAAATATTTGATTTGAGGTCATGGCAGTACGGACAGAGCGCAGCGAGGTCCATACAGAATGACTGAGAGACAAATATGTTCCTGTATGGCCTGACCTAACTCAGTCAATAAGCATTTTATCATATGACCTTGTTTTTTGAAGATTAAGTATTAATTCTTAATAATTAATTTATTATTATTTCTTCGTGCTCTGTTTTTTCTTTTTCTTTTTTTTCTTTCTTTCTTCCTTTTTTTTTTTTTGATAATTTTTCTTTTTTTTTCTTATTAAAGAATTTTATCATATGACCAACTTTTAGAAAGATTTTTATACTAAAAAACCTTGCATTTCTTTGCTTATTTTTGTGGGTTCTGTACTGGTTTTTACGGACCAGGTACTGACCCCATGATGTGACTTTTGCCGTTGGTTTTCATAGGAGCACATGCACCAGTCTGTATGGGTCATATGATAAAAGTATTTCATTGTTAAATTAGAAAAAAAGAATCCAGACCAGGTTTACAATAAACCCTTTTTGAATATGGTGGCCGCTACTGAGTGATCAAGTCAAACAAGTTTTGACTCGTATGCTCTTATATTAAGTGTCAACATAAGAGCATATGAGTTAAAGTATCTGGGACATTCAAGCAACTATTTTCATTTGACGTCATCTTCATTGGTGGCTGCTATACTGTAGTCACTCCTCAATTGCATGAGTGAAAATGCTGAATCAGGCCACTGATTTGTGGAAAGGATTGTAGTTCTGAGTGTAGTCCTCACTTTTAGTGATGTTATGCAATGTCAAAGTTGTTTTTTCATTTTTCTTTGTGAAAATGACTGCAAATTTCTAAATGAAAAAATGTAGACTGTATGATTTCAGGAAAATGATGTGTCTGATTAGATAACTCCATGGAAAATTGCACTAATTGAGAGGGTTGTCCAATACTCCGACAAATTTGTGCATAGCATTGTAGTATATCGCCATAACAATAGATTAACAATACAATAATTGAGAAAGATGCAATACAATAGAATGAAATACAATGCTATGCATAAATTTGTCAGAGTATTGGACAAGTTGGCTAATTGATGTAACTTATTATTAACTAACATTTGTCGTGTATTGTTTTAAAGGGATCAAGTTCGCAGACCAGCATCTGTATTTGATAGAGTTGGAGTTGATACATTTGGCCGAAGAAGAAGAGATTCAATCACCAAGAAAACAAAGCTTAAACTCAAGCAACCAAGCATGCCAAATATTATGAAACAGACTGATTACTCTCAGGTTAGCAGTCCCATCTTGTTCTTTACATACACAGTAATACTCTGTTATACACCTTTGAGAAACTTTGAGCAAGTGATTTCAGTTGATATAATACCACCATGTTTGAGGAAGCATTCATTTATTAGAAGGGGGGTGGGCCAGATGAATCCCTTTTGGTATTAAATTTTAAAAAATTGTGACCTTTACCCAAAAGTGGTGACCTTCTTTTGTTACTAATGAATATTTGGTGACCCTTGAAAGATTCCTCTGGCCCACCTCCTCCTAAAAAATGAATGCCACCTGAGTAACATTTGATAGACATCAGTTAGATTTCAACTTGCTAGTTACAGTCAAACCAGCCCATGCGTTCCTGCCAAGGTTCAAAGATTCAATTTGGTTTTTGAAATTTAATTTCAATCTTGTTTTGAAACTTACAATAATGAAATGGAGCTTGTAAATTTCAAAAACAGTCTTGATTGAAATCCTGATTTGTAATTCGTGTTTGTAAATTTTAATGAAGGAAAAAGCTTTCATAGGTATTTTTAAAGTATTTGTTTGGCTAGCTAGTTCTTGTACATCAAATAATCCAGTGAAAATCATATTTGAAGTTTGCAATTTCAGCTTCACTAACGCAAGTTTCAAAGCGTTATTGAAATGAAATTTCGTAAAATAATTTGAATCTTTGAACCTTGACAGGAATGCATGGGCTGGTTTGACTGTAAGTAAACCATTACAATGGATAATGAAATGATAAGAATGTATTTCTATTTTTAATATTTCTATTAAGTTATTATAATCCACATTATAGCCTGCAATCTGTCTTTCTAACACATTGGTTTCTATGGTTGAAGCCACTTTAATGGAAAGCAAACATGCTGTTGTGATCACCACTGAACAAAGTTGATTTTCTTTGTCATTTTTGACACTTTGTAACTTGAGCTGGAAAACTGGTGTGTGATGGTGAAAGGGCTAATAACACTAGTAATAACTGGTATGTTCTTTTTTTATAGGGATCTAGTGTTCCAGAGTGGTTAGTGCATGAAGATTGGGCTTTACTACAGGTAAAATAAGAATTTTATAAATTTAAAATAAAATAAACACCTTTATTTACATGTCTAGTTTTCTAGCTAATCCCAACTAGAAGGGTCTACTAATTGTGGACACAAACCATAGACTGAATTGGAATTAATAAGTTTTGACTTTTTGATTGGAAAGCCTGACCAACAGTGTTACAGTGCGGCTACTCTAACTGGGGCCCACCTAGACAATGAGAACCAATCAAGATTTAGAGTAAAATCGATGCATTCCAACTTTAGACAATTCTAGGCAATCAGGAGCAAGTAAAAAAGCTAAGATTTGAATGTCTGACAAACAATTTTGATGTTATCAAGAGATCGTGGGAGTGAAACCTTGTGGTTGGCTGAGTTCAAGATTCTACTGATTGTTATCTCCCACGGTTGGCTCAAGATTTCACTCTAAATCTTGAATGGTTTTTGCTGTATAAGTGGCCCCACTTAAAGTAGTCGCACTGTAAGGGAATATACAATACATAATACATTTTTTCATACAATCATTTTAAAATAAAGATACAAGACGTGATAATTATATTTGATAATTATTGTTTTTTAAAGGCTGTTAGTTCATTACAAGAACTACCAGTAGACCTGACAGCTGGAGTACCAAGTCAGATACCTAACTGGGACATAGTCAGTGACATAGTTAATCTAAATAGTAGAATGTACAGATCACCACGACAGGTAAGTTCCATATGTACTTTATGTATTTAGTAGAAATATACTGCAAACTATCACCAACAACCCATTAAAAAGGGAATAATACAATTGTTATCCCTTTGTGTAGGAATCAAGAGTCTTAGCAGCTTACGTTTACCATTTTATCCTGATGATGGATGCATAGTCCAAAAGCTTGATTTTATTTTTTATATATTATATTTTGTTTGAGAAACAGAGAGAAATAAGAAAAAAGAAGTTTTCTTTTTTTAGCACTGCCGTGATAATGACCCAATCTAATGTTATTACTTCATACACTGATAAGCAACACCATTATTTAATTATAGTGCCGTGACCGCTATGTCAATATGGTAATGCCTAGAGAAGAGGGAAAAGTCCCAATGGTAAGAATATTACCTTTTTAGATCTAAGGTTGACGACATCCTAAGGACACTGTAATTGCTTATAAGTGCCTGTGGTGGGAGCAGGCTACTGTCAGCTCTGAAAGTTGTTTGAGTTGCCTGTTAGTTTGAATCCTGTAATAAATAATAATAATAAAAATTATTAACTGTATTTAGGTGTCTAGTCTTCTAGCTGATCCCCCACCAGGAGGGTCTACTAATCAGGGATGTGACATCCATAGACTCAATTGGAATTAAGAAAAGTTGATTTTTGTTTTGGCCCTCAGGCAGAAATGGTACTAAGATCAGTTTAATAACCCATAATATTCAGTGAAGCTGTCAATCAGCTGTCATTATTTCCTATCGTATTGAATCACATTTGGCTTGAAACATGTTTGTCAGCTCAAATGTCAACATTTGTACATTTCTGTCTGAGAATGTACAGACTCTGATTATATTCACAGACAGATATCTACAAACATTGCTGTTTGAGCAGACAAACATACATGTTTCAGGCACCCATAGAACCGCACACCCCTGACAATAGGCTAAAAGGGTAGAAACATTATTGCTCTAAGAGCAACAGCCTTGTTATGGAAGGAGGAACACCAGATCCCAGACAAACTCTCAAAGCAAGGGAAAGAACCAACAAACAATTCTTTTCACATGAGTCCTGAGCTCGGGAGTCAAACCCTGGACCTCAGTGGTGAGACGCCAACCACATACCATCCATGCTTCCCAGTAGATAATTTTTGACTACCTACTATTTTACAGTACAACCTGAATAACCAGTGTCACTAAGAAATATTTTAGGAATGTTTATATTATAAGAGTAAATGGCTTGAACCCACTGTACTCTGAAGATGACTTCCGCTCAGGTTGTCGAAACGTCAGTCTCCACCAACAACAGTCTTTCTCAAGACTACACTCAGCCGGACGATCACAGTAACTCACAATCTGTTTATATTGTTCTTTAACCAAAAAGAAATGTCCCTGTAATCTTGTGGTTTGGGAACTCTTCCTTAATGACTTAGGAGGCTCGAAAGGGTTTTCAATGAACATGTGTGAATGCTCTAAGAATGATGTATACCTCTTGTCTTTTTCAAAATTTTGTTCCTGAAAACTTTTGTTTTTAATCTTACATAATTCCAAAACGGTTAGGTAAAAGTTTCTTAATTTTTGCATGTGGTTTTCATTTAAGTGTTGAAAACTGCAAATGAAAAATAAAGATTCTGTAAAGAGGAACTTCTTAAAAGTGATATGCTTGATTTTTATGAATTTTTTTTACAGAAATTTTTCTTTTTCATCAAACTGAAAAATAAGGTTACAAAGTTAAAGCATTCCAATTACTAGCAAATTCTACCAAGTGTTTATCAAGATATGATTTTTTAATTGTGAAATTTAGGTCATCTTATCAGTGTTCTATTCTCATCTATAGCAACACCTTATTTATTTGAATCCTTACTTCAGATTCTTCTATTTGACAAGTTGACTTACTCTTATGTATTAGGCCAAAAACAGTTTTTAGGTCACTGTGATGGGTGTCTGCCAAAGTTAAATACACTTTCAAGCCCTCTTAAGTTCATTCCTAAAACATTTTGGTGCCCAGGGTTCTGGGTTGCACCTGTAAAACATCCTGCCATATAAAAAATGAAAAATGAGTCAGCGATTCAGGGATAAATCATGGGCTCATGGTTGGGCTACCTGTGTTGCCATATAAAATGTCTGTTTTTGTCAAAATGAAAAACACAGCTACAAAAGTGTAAAAGTTAAGCTTGTTTCTTGAAAGTTAAGAAAATTTTGCCTTTGAAATCATTAAGTAATGCATAAACTTTGTTTTTATCGTATGTAGAAATTTTCTAGTGTTTGTACAACAATGCTTTTTCCAGAAAACCTCGACCAGTTTGTTTTTATTGTATGTAGAAATTTTCTAGTGTTTGTACAACAATGCTTTTTCCAGAAAACCCCGACCAGTTTAAGTGTCAGATCATAGATTTCCTTGTTGGCCATGAATAATTTGGCGCATGCGCATACATTATTCATCCCTGTTGATAGCACTGATAATCAATGTTTGTTATATTTCAGCCAACACTTGAGGATTCCTTAAGAAAATTGAAGACAAAAATAAAGCCATATAATCAGCCTTCAACATCTGCACAATCTGTTCCATTCCACATGCCTCCAAAGGTAGCCTTGTAATGATACACAAACAATATTTAAAAGAAATAAACTCTTAAATTTGTAAATAGGCTCTTTGTAGGACAGGAAAAAAAATCTATTTTAGCTTTGTGAGTCTATAAGAATTGTGTGGGGAGAATGCAGAGCTGTAAAGAAGCAGAAAGTGCCAGATAGACTAAGGTATAAAGAGTTGTGCTTTGCCTTATGCTCTACAAGGAGCAAAGAGGATAGTGATTGGAAAGAAACAAGTTTAAACAAACTAACATTTACTTCCCTTGCTTGTCAAAAAAAGGCTACAAAAATCTTCTTAAAAAAATATCTTTAGACTTGAAGAAAATTCTGTAAAAATGATAAATTCTTTAATTTACATTTCCATAGCAAAGACATAACAATAATAATTTTAATAATTAGAATTTGCAGTGGCATGTCCACATAGTGGCTATTTGTCCACTGAAGTCCAGTTGGAATTTAGAAATGTTGATTTTTATAGAGGAAGGAAAACCGGAGAACCTGGAGAAACCCTCAAAGCAAGGGAGAGAACCAACAAACAACTCTACTCACGTATGACACCAAGCTGAAATCAAACCCGGGTCACATTGGTGAGAGGCGAGCGCTCTCACAGCTGTGGCACCCATGCTTCCTATAACACAGACGTAATAATTCAGAAGTGACAACAAACCCTAAAAATGATTTTAAAGTCTTACTCTGAAGTCTGTGAATTTGAGTAAACCTGCTTGCTTGCAAAAAGAACCTGTCCCTATGGGATAATTACACATTTGACCAAGCTCTGCAAAGTGCCTATTGATGAAATGATTATTTTGTTTCATCCAAATCCTTTTATTTTAGCTTGAATTGACTTTTTTCCCTGTATTATTAGCCTAAAAGTGGAAGAACCTTTAGAACATATCAACTGTTGACTCAAGATTCTGGACGATCACCAACTGTGCTACATTCATCTTTATTTGAGTTAGTCAAGAAAACTGCCACCAAGCGAAAACCATCTGTCAAGCAACTGTAAGTAGGGACTAAAATTAGCCATTCTGTATCTTTTTAGGGTATGAAATCAATATCTTGAACCTTAATATTACAGTATTACTACTGTAACCAGCATCACTTAAGCCTGGTTCACACGGTAACATAAACATAGACATAAGCATAAACATAAGCGTAAAAACGTACATGTGAACTGGGGTTTCATAAACATAAGCATAAGCATAGACATAGACATAAGGAATGGAACTTTTTCCTTTTTCTTATGTTTATGTTTATGTCGTGAAATTCCTACGTGTGAACCGGGCCTACATAACAGCATAGCGGCAAAGTACAAACGCTTATGCTTATGTTTATGCTTATGTCACCGTGTGAACCAGGCTTTAGACAACAAGAACCAATCTCAATTTAGAGTGAAAACTTCAGCCAATCATGAGAGATCACAATGTTTTATTCTCAAGGTCTCTTGTTAACATCAAAATTGTTTGTGAGACATTATTCAGATCTTGGCTTTTTTACCTGCTCCTGATTGGCTAGAACTGGCTAAAGTTGGAATGCATTGTTTTTACTTTAAATCTTGATTGGTTCTCATTGGCAAAGTTTCTCTGGTTACAGTACTGTAACTGTAAAATGTAATATTGTATCTTTCAGGGGAGCTTTTGTAAAATGCAGACAAGTATCTATACTATAGTCTCCTTTAATCATCCCATAATCCATTTAAGAACCTCTAAAATAATAAAGATTTCAAGCCAGTAAATGGATTCACTCAAAAGTAACCAAGTTATGTTGAACACTTACCAATTCTATTCCAACCTTGTTTTTCAGTCTGACTGATTCCCACACCAAGAATTATAAACATTCATCTGCACTTGTTGCAAGGTAAGTTTGAGGTTCTTCTTCCAATTCCAATGAACTTAATAAATGGCAATTATTTGTGTTAGTAAAAAAATAGTAATTTAATAGTTCATTTTTTTTCTAGAGTCCGCTAATGTGTTTTTGATTGATGCAACAGAATTTCTGAAAGTCCAGTAATATTTCCAAGGCACCATGGTCAAATTTTGATTTTTATTGCCATATTTTTCTTAGTGGTTAAGTCATGAAAATTCTGAGTATATTTTTGAAAACTACATTTATTTACCTTTCAGAAAATATATACTTTTATTGCAAAATATTGTAAAGTCAAAATAGAATTTGAGGGAGCATGTACAGTGGTCAAAACCCCCCCTGATACCTTAATGCAACAGTTGTTACTGCCCTTTTTGATAGTACCAGTAATGTTAGATGTTGTAATTTGTTCTTTTCCCCTCCAGTGGTATATCAGAGGACAAAACACTTAACCCTATCCAGCTGGCAACACTGAAGACTGAAAGAATTAACAGAGAAAAGGCAGCACAGGCTGCTGCGGTAAGATGTATATACACACGTCACTCATCTCCTAAGGGCCGATTTATACAGGACGTTTTTGACTTACACTTTTACATACAGTCTGCTTACATGACTTACGATTGTTATTAGGTTTTAAGGATGTTTGTGGCCAAATAACCTAACCACATTATTTCCTTCATTTTTCATGGTGAAAGAACATAATCATATAAGTTTGATAACCAAATAAAAAGGGGGTCACCCACTAATCTTTGGAGCTTGATGACTTCAAAGTTCACTATTTTTCTTGTTGAAAATTCCTTGTCCTCAATGATAAGTTAAGAACAAAAGCCAATATTTTAAAACAAATTGGACTATTTCTGAAACCTTCCTTGAAACAGTTATCAAATATCTTAATGAATGATATTGTCTGGAAAGAATTGTGGATATATATATATAAACTGCTAACTTTTGACTCATATTTGCAGCTGTCAAGAAACATTTGAAGACGTTTTTGCATGAACTTAGATTGCAATTTTTGACTTGATGTGTTTTTTTGGGTTTTTTGTTCTTTTTACAAATGCAGAAAATAAGATTCTTGAAAATTTTATCATACTGAAAATTTTATAAAATAAAAAAGGGTTCACCAACTTTGTTTTTGAGTTATTTCCATGTAACTTTTCTGATCCTAATGGTTCACTATAAGTCAAAAATCAGTCAGGTGTTTCTCGCTTATATAAAAAGAGCATGCATTAGTGCATAGAAAGGATATGAAGACACAGTGCCTGTGAACGTCCTAAAAACATGTTTTAAAAGCTACCACTTCTCTTTTGTCATTCACATCAGTAATAAGAGGTTATAGGGTGTCATGAGAATACTATGAGCAGATTACATGTGACAGTTCAGCATGAAATTAACTTTTAAATCCACTAGCAAAACGTTGCTAGTAAGTTTTGTTCTCACTAGCAAAAATTTCAAAGTCAGCAGCAAAATTTGTAAAATCCCTCATGTTGTGGCCACGTGGTCATACTCGCAAAACTTAGCTAGTTAACTTTTTTCTTACTCACTAAATATACAAATATACTCACATTTTGTGAGTTTAATTTCAAGCCCTGCAGTTGTAAGTCAAAATTGTGCTGTGTAAATCAAGAAATCCATTTTGAGCATTGAGAAAAAAACTATATATTAATTCTGAAAATTTTAACAGCATTGCTGCTACACAGACCTTTTGATTCATTTTTTAATGCTCTTAAGGTAGTACCGGACAATTAGAATTTGAGCGTGAAATTTTTTCTAAATCAAATCGTTTCAAGATTTTGAGTTGCTCTTTTAGAAGAGTGAAAAATGTGATTAAACAGAAGTCCACCCTTCACATAAAGCCATTTTTGTAAGTTCTGGAAATGTTGATTTGGTAACTCAAATTAAAGCTTATGAGATGTGCAGTGTGGTAAGTTATCTAAGGGAATATTCTTGAGGAACATTAAATAAACTCTTAATGTTTATTTTGGGTGAAGGATAGTTGGCTTGATGATGAAATATCCATGCTTATACTGATGACCTAGGTCAAGGGCTGTTTTGTCTGATGACCTGAAAGCCAAAGTCAAACTATGTTATCCAGTATAAAATTATATTTTTTATTCTTATCATGATTTTATCATTTTATTATTGAAACAGCAACAGCAACAGCAACAGCAGCAGCAGCAGCAGCAGCAGCAACAACAACAACAGCCGTCTGCACAGCAACCCCAACAGCCATCAGTACAGGCACAGCCCCAAGTACAACAGGTTCAGGTGCAACAACAACAGCAGCAGCAAAAACCAAGCTTTGTACAGCAGGCAACACCACAATTAACTGTGCCAACACAACAATTAACGCAGAAACTTACTGGTACTACAACTACTCAACCAGCGTCTACTGTAGGAGTAAGTACTACCTTTAATAGGATTATCCAGTTCGTTATTTTATGACCCATTAAAAAATCAGTTTAATTATTGGTTTTACCTGTGGCTTGATAAACATATCCTTGCTTATAATGATGACTTCGGTCAAAAAAGCTGTTTGTCTGATGACCTGAAAGCCAAGAAAATAATAATGATATCACTATGTTTTAAGAACGTTGGTTGGCCTTTTTCTTGTAATGTTGGGTACAGAATGGGTGCAGCTTTAAGCTGATTTTAGATGGTTAGAAAAACCTCACAGAATCAATGTGCATTTGCATTCTGTGCAAAACACTATCACAGTCCAATCTTGTATTTCTCAATTTCTTATTGGCAATTGTTTTTTTCATTTCAGGGTTCATCATCACCTAAAACTGTAACAAATATGCAGGGAACCACTGTAACTAAATGTTAGTCGTGATTCTTTTTTCAATTGTGTCTTCTGACATCAATACCTTGTGTAATTTGACATTGTATGTAAAAACAATTCAGTGAGAAACATGTAAAATGAAACCATCTGCAGTTTCAAAACCAACAGAAATGCAGTATATCATAGTGAACAACTTTGATCTACCCATTCTACTGAAAAAGGAGAAATAGGGAATATGACAATTAAAGTGCCCATGACCCTGGCTGAGACAATACTTTCACTACTGATTCTAAGTGAAACAAATAGTTGAATGGTAAAATATTTCTTGATTTGAGTGATGCATCTTGAAGTTATGAAGGTTAATACTTCCAATGTGTTAATGACTATGGTGTCAAGGGAGGCTTTTGAGTGTATTAGTTATAACTAGAAATACTAAATGTTGGCCATGTGAGAGAATAAAATTATGAATAATCTTTATGTAAAACATGAGAATAATAATGATCCTTTTTGAATGCTATTTAAATTGAAAGTTTAAACCTTCCTTAATTGAATATGCATCACCCAAATCAGGAAATATTTTACCATTCAACTATTTACTTCATTTAGAATCAGTACTGAAAGTATTGTATCAGGGGTTATAGGCACTTTAAGCTTTCAACTATAAACAAGGAATAAAATTAGCTTATGAGAAGATTTGGTGCTATGCAAACCGTGTGATGTCACAACTCTCAACAGGTTTCTCTCAAATTAAAAAAAAACCATCTTAAAATTTACTATATTCTTTTTATTTATTTATTCTATGTTTTGCCTGAAGGATAGGTGAGGTATAATAGGACACATGGTCCCCTACTAGGCACAACACCAAATCCTATCCCTTAAGAATCCCCCTATCCCTTCCACAAATCCTGTTAAGAAATGATTAGTAAGAGCTCAGACTCTAAGAGTGGTCACTGTCAGAGTTTCTTTATGTCCTTAGTGGTTCTTTTACGTCCCTCCAATATTGGTTAGTTAGGTGAAGTATGGAGAGACGGGACCGCCATTTTAAGTGATCATCCGAGCCACTCGAAATTCTTACCATTTGCAGATATAATTACAAAGGCAGCACTTTCTCCTCAGTTTTTTAAGACCCTAAGTGTTGGTCCAGCTGGGGACTCGAATCCTGACCTCCTGCACAACAGACCAGTGCCCTAAACAACTGAGCTATCATGGTGACTCAGTTGTTTAGGGCTGACTACCAATAAACTGCATATTCCAAAGCAATAAAAATGGTCAATTCTTTTGCATTTTAAAAAAGGTCATTGTTTTAGTCAATGTGGCTTCCATGTGTGTGTGAGAGAGAGAGAGAGTTCCATAGTTTGGTGAGGTTGTAGTATATGTAGCTAATTTAACCCTAAGTTATCTCTCATCAATAGCTGGCATGGTCTTGGGTAGCAATACAAGTGCTTCTGGTGGGACTAGCATTATAATCAACACCCCTACAGGAGGAACAAACAGTCTCAACTCTACTAGCTCTCCATTTGCTAGTATAAATAAAAGAATGCAAAGTCAAGTTACGTCACAAGCACAGGCTGGTCTCACACAGAGGGTAAGTTGAGAAATGGTCCAAGTAAGAAGTAGGCCAACCTCTATTGTTTTAATGCATTTAACTTTCCCCATATTAGAATTGTTTAATTTTC
>JANTNT010217271.1:0-15387 GCA_024752375.1 Entacmaea quadricolor
GTCAGTCGCACCAAACAGTCCTTCTCAGGACTACATCCACCCGGATGATCGAACAAATATTGTTACTTCGATAAATACTTTATGTTTAATTTTCTGCTTGTAACAAAATTATAACTAACGTACGCACATACATAAAAGTCGTTTACACGCATTTTATTATTTATATTATTACTAAATACATTTTTTTAATTAAATATTCTATACGATAAAAATTTTCTTCCTTACAAAAATACTTTAATTGATATAAATACACATATGGAAAAGAAGTTTGAATGGGATTTGGGAAAAGAAGGGAAGATAGTTGGAAGAAATGGTCGAACATGCGTTTTGGCTTCCGTCAATCAAAATTGCGATGATATAACTAAATGCGATCCGAGCGATCTGAACCCAATAAGAACACTTGTGATTTTATTCCTAACAAATATGAGGAAATCAGTCTTGTCTCTTTCCGTAGAAGAGTTATTTTATAGCGCTTTTCATAGTTACGCGGCCTCATCTGTTTCCAGTTGCACGTAGGAACTTGGGTTTTCGCTGCCGTCAATCAAAAAATATTGGTCGGTTCCTTTACAGATTTGATTGACGGCAGCGAAAACACCAAGTTCCTACGTGCAACTTGAAACAGATGAGGCCGCGTAATTATGAAAAGCGCTGTAAGAATAATTTTATATTGATGGAAGCCTACACGCATGCATGTTTTATTATGGCGCCAAAATATGTCGAGGTCGCGTAATTTTGAAAGGCGCTCTAAATCTCATCCTTCACTCCGCTATAAACCTTTCCATCTTCCCTTCACGTTAATTCCTCCTCTCTCCCCATTCCCACTCCTTTTCACAGTCAATTCCAATCCTTTAAGACGCCGTTTAAGTCTGTATAAATAATAATTATAAAATATAAAAATATTTCTCACGAGCATAAATATAATGCGCCTTGTTTCTTCGGTCGCTTCAGGTTGGAGTGTGGTTAATTTTACAGTGCGAATCGGAAAACCATGCGCACCTGAAAATATTTCAGGAATGTTACGCCAATTTCACCAAAATAGCTACAAGAAAATTGTAGGTTAAGGTTAAATCACCACTAAAACCAAGAAATATTTATAATATAAATCTATTATCTTACCGCCTCCCCCCAGTAATTAATGACCGTTCCCTTTCCATTGTGTTTTAAAATGTTACATTTTCACGTGCAGAGATCGAAAACGTGTTTCTGATTGGCTGTTAAGGCCCTGTTCGATTACACTGTGCAATTTTTCCAGCAACTTGTCTCGATCGCAACGGGGTTGTGAGACAAGTTGCTTAACAGTGATTTTCTTTTTCCTTTTTTTCGTTGCGCTTAGCGTTGCACAAGGTAAAACTCAGTTCTACTTTTCGCAACGGGTTGCAGCAACTGTCAACGCCATTGCACAGTGTATCACCCCTTCAACAACTTGTTTAGAAACAATTTCTGTAAACAACCAGTCCTCTACAGTCGCCATTGCGAGATAAGTTGCACAAAACACTGCCTAGTGTAACATAACCCGTTCTTGCAACTGCAACGCGCTCTATATTTTTATCTCGCAACAAAATTGCGAGACAAGTTGCACGAAAGATTGCCTAGTGTAACATCTCCTTTCCAGCACTTTTAAGACAATAAACATTCCTGAAATATTTTAGAGTGCCGAGGGTTTTTTAATTCGCACTGTAAAGCGTTTCTACCAGAGGACCTCTAATGTATAATGGATCAAGGAGCAGTAGTTAAATATTTAGGAATCTTTCATTTCTTAGAAGTGGATGGGCCGGTGGTGCTAAATTGTTAAACATAAAATTTGCGACCCCCCCCCCACCAAAAAGTAGACTTAAAGAGTCATTCCCCCTCCCATCCCCTACATGGCAGTGTTTTTTTCACTCCAAAATCTCTTTTCAAAAAGAAAAATAAACTTAAACCCCCTACTACTAATAAATATTTGATGACATCCCTAGACTCCTTCGGCCCACCCACCTTTCAAAAAATTGAATGCTCCTTCCTATAAATAGTTCCTATTCAACTCAAGTCCGTTCTAAACTGTACTTCTTCTTCTGCTTGGAAAAACTCCTAGATCCGATGCTTGCTCTGCCTCTTCTAGCATACCTTTCAGTGCAGTTGGTTAGCCTGATCAAACTACGAAGCCGTTAAGATACAATCATCTATATAAGTATGCTTAATACTTCTGTACACTCGCTGTCCATTTGGCAGGTCACCAATGTATAAAAACACTTGTTTCGACTTCTTTATTGCAGTGCAGCCAGTGACTTTTTTACAGATCATTTCGCGCAATGAAACAGGAATTCTATCAGGGTTAATATCCACAGTGACATTGTGAATACAGTGCTTAACAGCTCTCCTGAATCTCCTGGTACTGTTGAAATTGCTTACAGCAGGAACATCTCTTTTAAGAAGCTTTTTAAACCAACTTATTTCGACCCTGTTTTGTTGTTGTTGTTGTTGTTGTTGTTTCAGCTTTGGGTTTATGGCATGAAAAAGCGATGACCTTTGAAATACGTTGTCTTCTTTGATTTCTTCTTTGGTTTCTAGTCGGTATAATTTATGTGGCATTGGTTTGCAGTCTTTGATGAATGGAAACAAAAGTCCAATAAAGATCACGAGTCTTACGCTTGAAGCCTAGAATATTTGAAAAAAAGAGGATTGAAAAAAATTCGACTAGTTAAGTACTAGTTAAGTGTTTATGCGCTTTTATAAATATTATTCAAGGGTTTTAAAAGTACCCATGTATATTCAAAACACTTGAACTTGAACATGAACAGTTGTTGACAAGAAATACATATAAAATATTTTGCTTTTTCTAACTTTAGAATCTTTGACCAATGTAAATGGAAACTAGCGAGTAAACTAGTTTGGTTTACTAAGGTGTTGCATAATATGCAATTACGTAAAAAAGGAAAATCATAATATCATTAAAAAAGAGTACTTGAATTTACTTACGTTTCGAGGGAAGCCAAATGTCAGTGAAGTTAAGTATTATTTTTCTAACGGTATTAAAATTATTTTTAAATATAAAAAGATTATTTACTTTCACTTGTTTTTAATATAGTGTTGGACAAAATGTGAATTTGTGCTATGGGTAAATTAGATACTATGAGCTTTTAATATGAGTTTCATTAAGATAGGAATCTGCAAAACGATATGCAATTAAGATTAAAAAAAGAGAAATGATAGCGAGAATAAAAGAGACATAAGCAATCTTGAACAGCAAGAAAAGACATCAACTAAAAATAGGAAGAATACAAGAAAGAACTGAGCAAGGAGCTGAGAGCGAAAGCAGTAAAAGTTATAGAGCTAAAACACCAAGAATAACTAGAGCAAGAAAAACAAGAACTACAAGAGAATAGCGGCATGAACAAAAGGAGATGAAGCAATAACAGTAAGACAGCAGAAGCATGCATGGCTACAAATGAAGGCTGTGGAAAAAGAAGACCAACAGTTAGCTAGATCGAGAACATAAAATGTTATAGAGCTAAAAAGCGAGAAAAGCAAGAACTACAAGAGATTCAACAACAGGGACATCAGCAAGAACAGTATGAAAAGACAGCACTACATGAGTGCAAGTAAGACCAACAGTTAGCTAAAGCGAGAAAAAGCTATAGAGCTAAAACACCAAGACTAACTAGAGCAAGAAAAACAAGAACTACAAGAGAATGAAAAATTAACACGGGAAGCAAGAACAGCAGAAAGACAGCAAAAGAAAGAGTACAAGCAAGAACCAGAGCAAGAACTAGCAAGAAGACCAACAGTTAGCTAGAACGAGAAAAGAAAAAGTTATATAGCTAGAGTTTAAACTAACATCAAGACTAACTAGAGCAAGAATAACAATTAAGAACTACAAGAGATTTATCAGAATGACATCAGCAAGAACAGCAAGAAAAGACACTCAAAAGCAAAAGTACAAGTAAGAACCACAGAGAAAGAAGACCAACAGTTAGCTAGAGCGAGAACAGCAAAAAATAACAAGAACTACAACAGGTTAAACAGCAACATGAACAAGAGATGGCACAAGAACATGACCTTCAAGCACGACCAATATCACTGATGACTTCCTGATGCTTTTGTTACATACATCTATCTATAGTTAGTAGCGCATAAATTATTTCTGTGACGCAAGTGCAGTGAGCTTTAGCAACAGGTGTACAAGCGGTAGTTATGTTTATTTTAGTTTCTCTTTGACGTAGGTATACTTGATACAAGCATATATTTTTCCGGGTTATCCATGAAAAAAAAAAAAAAAAAAAAACTATCTTGCCAAATAAGTGATAATTGTAGATCTCAACTTAGGAATTTGGCTGAAGATTTTACGTGTCTAGAAGTGAGAACAATTTTCGATTGAATATCTTTCTCTTACACTAAAGACTTTAACTTGGCTTCTCGAACAGGTGATTAGGAATAGGCGGAAATGAAACCGTATAAGAGATAAAATATGCAAAAGATACAGAGCGCATTGGCATCTATTTTCTCACTTCTTTATTGCCTTCTCAGGCTAAGATATTCAGAAACAAGAAGCCTTGTACTAAATTTATGTCGCTTTTGCATACTTGGCATAATTTAAATTTTCAAAACCCCCAGTTCTGAGCTTGCCAAATTTTGCGGTCCCCAATGTGTAGTGCAAAAAATCACTAGCATGGTAATAAAAATTTCAATTAGCCATCCCAAAATAAAAAGTCCCCCTTCTATATCTTTTAAAAAATTAATGGTCCCCCTAAAGTCTTTATGCCCCTTCGTCATATTAAATGAAACTTCCCTTAATTTAATCAAAATAAACTGGGATTTGACGCAAACGCTATAGGCGCGGTCAAGTACGCGCAGTGAACCATCTATCGCTTTTAATAGGTTAACATATTGCTTGCCATGTGCTTTATTTAGTGCGTAATGCAGAGTTTATTATAGGCTATCTTTACTGTGTGCGTCATTTGAGCGTAGATCAGTTTCTTGAGCACAACCCGTGAAATAATCAAAGCAGATAGAGTTTAATTTGAGTCTAAAAGAAAAGTCACTTTTAGCAAATGGACCGGGTGTCAAAAACGTGTCATGTGCTATTCTGCATTCTGCTATAATCCAATTCCTACCGATACATAATTTCTGCTCACCAGGATTCGATTTAAACATATTGTTAATTTGTCAACAAACTTGACGCACTGATCATAACTTTAGTCGCGCAATTCTTCTAGCACATCAATTGACGTTCGATTCCCGAGCTCAGGACTCGATCATGTGAGTATAGTTGCTTCAAGGGGTTCTCTATAGTCATGTGTGAGTAGAGTTGTTTGTTGGTTCTCTCCCTTGCTTCAAGGGGTTCTCTATAGTCATATGTGAGTATAGTTGCTTGTTGGTTCTCTCCCTTGCTTCAAGGGGTTCTCTATAGTCATATGTGAGTAGAGTTGTTTGTTGGTTATCTCTCAATTTGAGGGTTTTTTCTCCAGGTTCTCCGGTTTTCCTCCCTCCACAAAAATCAACATGCTAAGTTCTGATTCGATCCGTGAGTCAGCCTTGCACTGTAGATCAACCTTCTGGTTGTTTCAGGGTTCGCTAAAATTGATCCATTCTTCTAAAGACTGAACAGGCAAATCTTGTATCATGTATTTCGATTTTTTCGTCTTTGAAGACTAATTTTGAATTGACAGTCGATAAGAATGAAAACTAGCAAGTAAACTAGTATGGGCTGTCTCGGTGTGTAATAAGTACGAACTAAAGAGTGAAAAGCTAAGTGATTAACTTCACAAAGAAGAATTCTGCGACCTGCTTAAGGTATACATTGAACAAACTATCATTGCCAAGAAAAAAAGATGTAGTTCCTTTAGTATTACGTGGATTCATTTTACCAAGCAGTTAAATATGTACTCTATGATATATGCTATGGCACAATAATAATGTAAATATCAGAATTATGAGTTAACTTTCCCAAAACGAACGCATTTTAACTTTGCGGACGCAAAACCATTTGTGCAAAAACTCAGATTGTTGGACCTGGAATTATCCTTTTAGATTATAAAGAACTGATTACTGATACTTCGTGTAGAAATGTACTTACCTTTGAGATGTTCGCCATGTTGCTTCGGACAGACCTGGATATAATCGAGGTGTAATCGTAAAATAATCGGCGCTCTGTCGTTAGAATGAATTCCGAAGACCTTGACGAGCGCTTTATAGTATTCCAGAAATGAGTAATTCATCGGGGATTCCTTTCATAATAGTAGCTATTTTAAGAATATTCAATCATTTTTAATTCTTCTGCCTTTATTGTCAACCGCAAATTCCGTTTACCTTTCTTGAATGCGTTCTATCCCGCCTGAACCGAACATAACTCCATGAAAAAATGTAGCCTATTTGTCGCTGCACCCGGATGGTTTCCCGGTGTGAGCCATTGCAGTGCAATTCAGGAAAATCGCAAAGGTTGTGAAAATAAGAAGAAAACAAATAATACGATTCAGAGGAAATCAAAAACGAAGTCTGATGCAATGCTGATGACATATATATGATGGGACTTAAATCATATGCGATACAGTTCTCGTAAATGCACTCTGTACGTCGTATCACTGAGATCAATTAAAATTCTTTTTGCTTAGAAAAGCAAGCTTGAGAAAATAAAAAGCTATACTCTTAATACTGATTTAAGAGAGTCTAGAGAAAAATAAGCAAGAATTTGTCTAAGTGTTTTGATAACTTTTAAGATCTTTTGAAAGTTCTTTCGAAGAATTGTAGAAGTTTCCGCCAAGAAAGCATAAACCCTAGTTCCAACGTGTGTCAACTGTCACGTACAGCCGTATACACGTACGTACCTTGCAACTCCGTCAGCCCCCGCTCATAGCATAACTGTTACAAATGTATATCTGAAACTTAACCTGTTCGCACTTAAAGTTCCATTTTAATTAACATCACATTTGAAACCTTGACGTAAAATGTTCATTCATTTGGAACTGTGTAATTTGAAAAGCAACTAAAAACACGTTTAATAATACCCCATAGTTCCTATGGCAAATGCTACTATGTAACAACTTTTGTCTTTAACAAAAATGAAAGTTAGGTAGTGTTTTCTGGCATGCGTTATTGAAATCGAATTAAACTGTAGTATTCTGCCTCGTCTACAATTCATTTGGTGCAAGAACGGGAGAACTACTTACGCCAAATTTATTTTGTTTTATTGAAGCTATTTGAACTTCTTTCTTGGTCATAGTTCAAGGTAGTTAGGAATTTCTCAACAGTTATTTTACATGTTTCCTGTAATGACATGAATCACTCATGACGCGCTCATTTGGCTCAGCCTTTAACTTTTTCGCCTCTGTTCCCCGCGCCGCGCGGTAGTTTTGTCGGACATAACTAATTTTAAGCACGATTTTCTCTACTGGTGCTGTTTGAGTAACGATTGCCGTTGATAACGGAAGTCCTGAACAAAGGAGACCACGCTCTCTAAGCTGATTACGTATTAAAACTTTATAAAAACATTCTTAGGAAATACGTCTTAAATCCCATTCACAAATGTTGTCACAAACTGATTTAGACATTATAATTTGGGTTAAAACATTTAAACACAGTTTTTTGTTTGGCTAATATGAGTTTGACAGCGTTTACGGCTAATGCAGCCTTAGTTGTTCGCATAACCGAATTGAAAAACAAACATCACACAGTGTGACAGTCAAGGAATGGTCTCGCTGCAGTGTCCACACAGTAAAAGTTGTTTAATAAACCGGTTAAAAGTAGGAAGCCCTGAAGAGGTAGTTTAAACCTTGTGTAACTAAACATTAACTTCATTGGGTAGCTAAAAATCAGCATGCTAAATTTCAATTCGATCTGTGAGTTAGCCGTGCCTTGACTTTGATCAGCCTTGTAGTTGTTTCAGGGTTCGATAAAATTGATCCGTTGATCCGTTTTTCTTAAATAGTTGCATTGATACCCGATAACATACATATTTTGACTCATAACTTAATGATCAAAATTAGCTTTTTTTATCACTAACAAAATGTGATTTCAAAATTTATACGGTAATTACAGTAATATTAAATATCAGCGACTTTGTAAATTAAGGAATTTAGCTGACATTTAAATATAAAATAGAGCGGAATATAATATGGGCGCGCGGAGATGCCAATTTTATCTTCGAATGTTGACAAGATCTCTCGCAAGTGAGCGCATTCCAAGCAGCCGTGTAATTTTCTATTTATTATATAATTATTGATTAATTTTGTTATTTTCGCATGCGAAAACTCAATTTTTCGACAAGAAGAAAATATAGGCATTTCATCGATAATTTTACTCTACCTAATTATTGCTTGTTTAATATCCTCTCCTCTTCCATATTATTTGATTATTTCAGTTCTTATTCTAAAACGAATCAATAATTGATCCTTTTGGTGTGTTATGCCGTAAACCACGCGATGACGTCATTGCAATACAAGAAAAAAGCCAGTGTTTCGTATAAACTACCGATTTCTGCGTGTAAACATTTTAAGAGGAAGCGAGAAGACATCCAGCCTCGCCGGGCCACGAGCCTTCACAGTTTGAGCAATATCCGTAATAAATCATATCGCAGGTTTAATAATGACGTACTCCAGTATCTCGTCAGAGTATTTTTACATACTCAGATATAACGTGATCATTCTTGTTCGGGTTTCAAGGTGGTTATCCTCCTTTAAATACGAAACAAGTTTGGACTTGCGACTCGTTTGAATCAGCCGACTTGTGACAGGGGTGACTTACATTAGCTTGCTTTGACTTGCGATACTTGAACTCTTCGCAAGTTGAGGCGACTTCGCGTCTCGTTTGATCGGTACGAACGCAAGCTACAGTTAATGATACCACAAGTAAACTGGTGTTGACTTGAGTTCTCGTTTGAACAGTGCTGTTTAAAGGCCGATTTATACGATACAACTTTTTCCCCACAACTATCGCATGCAATCTGCTGACGCCATGACTTACGATTGTCGCAAGGTTTCAAAACATGTTTTAAAATGCTACAACTTCTTTTTTGTCGTACACAACAGCCGATTGTTTTTTAACTTTTCACATTTTCAGTTAACTTGATCTCGCTTAGAGCACGATGTTTGTTGCGTGTATTTGAAGCACAAATATTCCCGTTGGGTAATTTTTCCGGATGTTCCGATTTTATTCACTTCCGGTTTTAGAAGAACACGCAACCATGCGTCGATTAATAAAACTACCCCAAAACAATAACCTCAAGCTGTCATCAGCTATCCCGCTTAAATTTTTTTGAATTTTTCCGGATTTTTCTTTGATTTTTTCCTGACTTTTCCGGCCTTGACTAAATAATGTTTTCCCTAACTATTTCACTAACGACAAACAAAACGATTTTTCTATTATTTAGTTCATAACAAATTTATTTACTACAAAAATTACACGGAGGTGTCAATGGCGATATCTTTACGGATTGGAGTCTCTTTTCCAGACGTTCAATGTTCTGGTCTTCCTTCTCAATGTCTTCTCTTTTCTTTCCAGTTCAAAAATGAAACATTTTAGTGCCCACCGTGTGATCATCAAAAAATCAAATTTTGGCAAAATGCAATTTCTCTATGAAAACTTAAAGCCAATGCATCGAGGTTTTCTGCATTTAATCCCTCGGTGATATGCTGCCTGTGAACAAAATTCCCTGACTTATGGCGAAAATTTGAATTTCCCTGGCTGAATTGAAAAATCCCTGACTTTTCCCGGTCAGTGTTTTTTCCTGACTTTTTCCTGACCCCTGAGAACCCAGCATGATCTCAGTTGACAATTATATCACCGCCAAAAACAACGCGACGACATTTTCAAAATATGTTTAATTCTTCTTAGAATTAAAACTGCTTAGGGAAACGTTAACCTAAATGGAAATTCAATTCACTTGCTTTGAGTTTGTTATAATCACTTGGTAAATTAATCCTATACCCCATTCACACCGAGGCTTAATCATGTTTTAATGTGGTTTGACTAAAGGTTTGAAATTTTTCTCGCAAACACGGTATTCCCATTGGAGGAAAATTGAAGAAGACTGTTCTCCGTCTCACGGCCAAATAAATTTTTATTTTTGAGCTGCTTTATATTTGGATTCTCTCTCGTTACATCAGAATGAAATATTTAGGTTAACTAAACACGTTTTGGTGTGAATGTGGTAATAGAGAAGTTTCGTAAGAGTGCGAAAGTAACGGTACCGTGACTTTTAAATGGCTTTCGCTGTGAACCAATCAGAAAGCGAAAAAAATAGAACACCATCCAATCACAATACTTGAATACGGAAGCCATTTAAGAGAGAAGAAGTCAAAAATACATGATAAAGTTCTGCGCATAGAAATGACTAAGTTTTGTACGCAGACTCTATGCCGTGTTGCTATATTGTCCGTCGTGTCGAGAAATCACCAATAGATGCTGTGCTGATGTGTTCCTATGCCGTTATTATCCTGTTATAACATAGCTATAATTCTGATTGGATAATTAACTATCTCTTAACAGTCTGAACGCTCGCGTTCGTTAAAAAATTGTTATGCGTATAATAAAAGAATTGGATCATGCTTATATACTAAGCGTATATCCAAAGTGAAATTGATTCATTTATGAGGTTGCCTGACTCAAGAAGCTACAGTTACGCTTCTTTCGGGCTTAACAACCTTTCGCGTGCAGTCCAAATTTCAAGACGGTACATGCTTAGCGTAAAATATTTCTTAACTGTGTCGTTGAAAAGTCGGATTTTCAATAAGCCTTAGCCATATAAATACGTGTTTTGTCGGTCAATTCCGCACTCGTAAAGAACGATGAAATGCTACATGACTTTTATCTGCGATTTATACTATCCTCTTTTTTAACGAGGAAGTTATATTTCGTTCGAATGATGTCATACTTACAAGCTGTATATATATGTGAAGAGTTTTAAAACTGTCACTGCAGGATCAATGCAAGACTAGCTTTTTAGCTAATAATCCACAAAACTGTTTTTGTTATTGCGATAAGCACATCACTGTCGTCGTGTTGTCAGTAGACAGGCTTGGTACTGAGATTTCGCGACATCAACACGACGGCGCAAGCACGCCGTTTACATACGCGCGCCGTTGCCATCCTTATCCCGATCATGATTTCAAAAAAGTTCCTAATGACATTCTGAAGACGGTGGACACATTAAATGTGAAAAAAATTAAAGCGATCGCACAGTCATATTGATGAGGTTGCGTCGTCGTTGCTAAATCTATTCCAGGTAAGTGTTGTCGTAAGCGCCGTCAATGTTGTTATCAGATTTAGCAAAGAACACACGACCTCAACTCGACGACGCGAGCACATTCTTTTTCATGCGCGCGTCGTTTTCTTCAAAACTTGACGTCTCATCGGGACGTCATTTGTACCTTTTTATGTCCTGTTGAAGACAAAAGACGATGAAGACATGTTCAACGGCCTGCGCACGTAAAAGAATGTGCACGCCCCGTCAGGTTGAGGTCGTGTCGTTCGTCTTTGCTATATATATGATCGTTAGTGTCGTCGTATCTTCATTTTAGTATCTCGTTTCGTCGTGCCTTCGTTTCGTTTTGTAACGATTTGACAAAAAGTCACAGTTTTCCATGATTGGTTTATGCAACCGTACAAATAGTTGTGTGTTTTTGTAGGACAAGTCTAAGAATTCTGGAACAATTTTATCGAACTCTGAAACAACCTCGAGGCTGATGAAAGTCAGGGCACAGCTAACTCACAGATCAAATTAGAACTGGGTTAGTATGTTAGTTTTTCTTGGAGGGAGGAAAACCGGAGAACCCGTAGAAAAACAAAAAACGCTCAAAACAAGAGAGAGAATCAACAAGCAACTCTAGTCACACGAGTTCCGACCCTGGGCTTCATAGATGAGATAGAGTCATCTCGCTATCGACACATTCCAGCTAACGAGACTATTCATAATGTAGTCAATCATCGACCAGCTTTATCAGTGCATCCTTATTAGGTCTTGAAATATCACTTAAAATATGTTAAGTACTGATAAACGAGGTCAAAAACTAGTGTTTTTAATTTTGTTTTTAAAGTCTAAACCTAAAAAATACGTAGCGCTCATCAAGCGGTTACCAGCTATACGGGTTATAAGTCAAGAAACAATATCTTGAAGTAATAAATCAAAAACAAATATATATTCAAATTAGTTTTGCACTTTTAAAAAGTCGAACGTACGTCTTATGATTAAGCCAGAGTTAGACAGTTCTACCTATGCCCCGTCTAGATTATCATGTCTTCACTAACTTAACTAATCTGCCCGCACAGACAATCAATCCGAGCGACTCACCATTTTTTCGAAACTTATCCGCTTCTTTTTCCTCTCTTTTTATGATTCTAGTCTGCTTCAATTTTGAATTCCTTCACTTAATAACTTTAATTATTAGTGCGTTGGATATGTCTTATATATATATAGAAAACATTCAAATATACAGAATTCTTTGTGGTATTGGTAATAGATGTCCAGTTGACGAGTGCATAGCTATTTAAGGTCCACTTGTTACGTCAAATCGTTTGTTTGCTATAAATTTTACAGAAACTCTCAACACATCCTGAAGGCAGATCCGGATGGAATACGGAAGTATTTTCTAGAACTCATCCATAGGAATTGTCCGTTGGCCTAAGTTGGTTTTCAAGTAAAACAGCCGAACAAAATCCACAACAACGCTTAGCATGTGCTCAGTGCTTTAATGCAGTTTTGCAAGCGCTATCGTGGTGCTTTGAATATTCAAACTATATAATTTAAGGGAAATTTATTGGACAAGAATGCTTGCTACTTCGCTATTTCTAATGTCTTGATTTGAAAAATACTTTTTTCTAAAAGGAATTTCAATTAAGGGTCATAAAATTCACTCGAGGTTTGTCAACAACGATGATATTCATTTCAACGACCTTAGATGCCAATTTGCACACGAAAACGGCGAGATTAGTGACAAGATAACCCACGTTTAACCTTAATGCCACTTTAAGAACGGGAGAGATTTGGCCAATTAATACGAATGAATGGACGTGCCTATCTTCGTAAATTTGTATCAAGAATTTTACGGTGTTACGTCATACAATGTTTTAATTGTTGCAAACAAAGTTGCCATGCACGTAAACATTAGATGTAGTAACAAAGCAATGTCTCACAATTGTTTTTTTTCTCCCCCGATCCTGCTTTCATGAAAAGCTCAGCATCATTCGTTGGACTCTAGACTAATTGAAAAACTAATGAAAGCGTGTTGGTCTGACAAAAACAGCATCCATGAAACAGGAGAACACTTGCGAATGCATGGCTAAGGCCAGCGAATTCGCTTAAGGATTTTATTACGTAATTTGAATTCAATATCAAAGTATCCAACCTAGGATGTATTTATTTAGACGATAAATTGGGTGGGTATCCTGTGACCTTTTGGTTAGTCAGTATTTTTATTGCTATCCAGGAAATGCCTTGAATCCGGTATTTTTGAAATGGAGCTTTCGTGTATTTTGTGGGTGAAGAAAGTGCAGGAACAAAATTCCACTGAGCTAATTAAAATGAGTGGTTTATGGAAATAGAAACGAGTTGTTTTTAAAGCAAAGTTGTCACTGCACTTCATTCTGATACGCACAGGCAACAGCGATTTTTGAGAATTGATTAAAGAGATTTTTGAAATTGAGTAAAGTATTTGTGAATCGCTCCATCTATAGAGAAATAAGTACCGTATCTTAGGTAAGATTCACACAGAAATATATACCTTGGTCTGCCCGCCCGTGTTGTTTTTCTGAGCGGTCAATTTTTTTTTGACCAATCATAGCGCATTTAGAGTTTTGGTGGCCGACTTTCTTGTTCAGTCTTTTTGTAACCTAAATCATTAAAGAAAAATTCGTAATGGTTAATTATGCAGTGCGAGTGATATAGAGTCAAAATCCTTAAAAATATTAGAACCTCATCAGCGATCGATCGAGGGACGGACCTTTTGTCTAAAAATCCTTTGCACGCTTTGTTTTTCGTGCAGCTGGTATAAATATTGATAATGAAAAATAATGCTGAAAAATAACGCTGAAAAACCTTAAAATCAATTAAGAAAAACAGTAATAAAAAATGCTAAAAGACGACGTTTCGACGTCAGGTTAACGTCGTTTGAAGTCAATGAAATGGAAAAACGAATGAAACATAAGCAAGTAATATAAGAATTTTTAAAATTATATATCGGTCAAAGACCCGCGTTAAGTATTTCCTTTGACCCAGATCAACATACGAACCTGCTCCAACCCTTCTCGTGTAGTAATATTTTCTGATTGACAACGGAAGATGAAACAGCAGATTTTTAGATATGACGTTTTTTGGTTCACGGAAAACATGAAACAAGCTGAAACTAACCGACCATAAAAACATGTTATTTTACACGAAGGCTACAAAATTTCTATTATTGTTTATTTTGTTAGCGATAGAAAACTGTTCACTACATACTGGGGGAGGGGTGGTGATGGTGGAAAATTATTGAAAATTGAAAAAACCATTCTCCACACCCCCCCCGTTTTCCTCTAAATCTTTTAAAACCTTGGCCTTATGCCCTTCCAAAACTTTCAAACTCCCCTTCAAATACATACCACCTTACCCCTCAGGGACTGCGCAATAATTATCAGGAGGGGGTTCTAAAATGAGTACACTACGGCTTAAAGTTAACTTAAACCCCCTGTACAAAAGCTGAAACAACTTCCAACCCCCCCGGGTTAAAGTGAAAATTAGCGTACTACCCCCCTGTTGACTTCAAGCAAAGTTTCCAAAATTCGAGTGAGCGAAGCGAGTAAATTTTTTGAGACCCTTTTTGGCCAACCCCAATTTTCCTCCTTTTGTTCTTCGACCTAGCGAAACATGGCTTGTTTTGTTCTCAAAAAGTTGGAGTTTCTTAAGTGGCGAGCGCAAAATTTTGAGTAATAAACATATACATTTGCACAAACTTGAACTCAAAAAGAAAAAATAGATGTCCCCCCTTCTTTCCATTAAATAATTTAGACATTGCCCCCCTATTTTGGTGTATAACTTTTCACCTGCCCCCTCCTGTTTTAGAACCCCCCTGATAATTATCGCGCAGCCCCAAAGTAACAAAATTTTAACACCCACTTTCCATCGCCTTCAATTTTTTTCCCGAGACCTCAAAAACAACCCCAATTTTTCTCCAGCCCTCCCCCCCCAAGGCATACATAATGAAAGTTAAAGAAAAAAGTTAAGGTCCTTGCCCTATGACAAGTGGCATATCGTGGCATATCTCCGTTTCTATAACCCTTAGGCCACGCATCTGCTTTCGCAGCCAGGGCTACAGTGATGGGTCTACAGTATTAGGGGAACTTTTAATGAAAAGTCGTTCCTTATTAATCCAAAAGAAAACTAGTGATTAATCTAGTTTGAGCTGCGTCGGTGTATAATACATAGAAACGATGGATGGGTTGTAG
>JANTNT010217382.1:10019-26730 GCA_024752375.1 Entacmaea quadricolor
AAATAAATAAAACCTGACGCTACGATTAAAAGTTGGCAGTAACGAGTTTTGGAATTAAAAAGAACTCGATATTTTCCCACTGACCATGACAGATAATGAACTTTAAATGGTGCAGAATGAAATCTGAAGTCGAAAGAAATTATCATCTAGCTTGGACAGTTCACCTGATTCAGTTTCGTCGTTGATTGTAATAAAATGAACGAATTTTCCTAGTTGAACATTTTTCAACTCTTTTGCAGCAAAACTTAACAAAAGAGAACGTATAAAAACAAGGAAGTGTTTGAAACTTCCCTGTCCACCAAAGCGTAATGCGTTTATAGACGACAAAGTCAATGATAATTTCTTCACTTTTGTCTGGTCGATGTTCATAAGTCGGGATACGGACTAGCTAAGCTATAATTACAGGCATTGTTACAAAACATTTAACCTTTCTCGACCAGCTTAGAACCCCGATCATGCATATAAACCCTTTTGGTTCATTTATTCCATAGATTATTTCAAAGGTAAATCCGTCCTAATACAGAAAATCTTCTAAGTTACTCAATAGTACAATCTATTATATCCAAATCAACGGTAGTTACAATTTCGACGGGTCACATCACAAAGCGTTTTCGTTGAACCTTTTGTGTGCTAAAATCAAAACTGTCTAATAAGAAATAAAAATAGCGAAAAGGGAAAAAAGTAGGTAGAGAAGTGCCCGAGGACAGTTGAACGACAATCATGCACAACTAAAAGACATCGAAGCGAAAGATCACGAAAATTATTAGAAAACATTCTGCATTTACTAGAATGGAATTCTTGACAGCTGTACAACAATTACTTGTTTACAATGAGGAAGGAAACAGCTCCTATTCATCATAAAAGTCATTTAAAAATAAGCTTTATTAGGTGAAAGTTGTGCTAAAAGACGAAAGTACTGTCGTGTTTCAATTTAGGATATTATGTTCTCTAACAACATCCTGAAAAAGATGCATTAAGACACTCGGCTTACTTTCCTTCTCTACATAACAGTAAAGTTAGCACATAAAAGGCATTTCCTTTAGCTAAAATAGGGAGACGGTTTGTTTTAAAAAGTGTCCAAAGTTTAAGGTACCTTGTCAATAATCTCTCGAATATTTTGAGATAGTTTCTGGTAGTAAAGAACTTTCAGTTGTTAATTGTGATACAAAGCATGCACTGTTTTAGGTCTAGTGTAGCATGGTATGGATTTATTTTCTTTTGTAACGTCCAAACAAAATAAAAGTTAATAAAAACAATGTTTTCTTAGTGTGAAAGTGAATATTATGATAGTGTCTCACTGAAAGACAATGTAGAATTATGGTTTAAAAAACGTAATTATTTGCTGTATATCTTGTTGATAAAATGAGTCTCTCAATTTAGTTGGTTTCAAAATGACTAATATTCCTTTGACAGCAAACCTGTTTTTTCCTAAAAACATTTTTTACTATTAAAATCAATTCAGTCTTTTCACTTTGATTTAGCTGAAATGAAATGGAACCTAGCTGCTTGCCAAACACATGCAGGAACACCCGCTAGCTGTCTGAGAGAGTAAATCAGTGTATTTTAACAGCAGGCTTCATTTTGTTTTGTTTTGTTTTTCTCTAAAAAAACACACGCTACCAATGATTGTAACGATTAAAAATCAAGGTAGTGTCAAAACACTAGGATTTTAATATGTGCAGTTAGAAACGTCGAAGTCATAAAGAGCTTGGTCAAACTGGACTGCAGTGGTTTTGAAACCGGGCCCGCTTAACTTTGTGCATTTTGTAAAAATAATAACTGATTTTTGCTAAGGAAACCTTATCCCTTTTGCTTGGTAGAAAAAGAAGAATAAAACCTTTGTTATCAGTATTTAAGATGACAGTCAAAAATATCACACATTTATATCTTGAATATTTTTGCACAAAAATTCTTTTTTCTGCTACTGAAATATAATATGTACTAGCAAAATATACAGCTGTTGATTAAATAATGCAAGCTAGTTTTTACTTTATAAGGTTTGTGCTTGTTCTTGTTTTAAAAAGTGTAGCAGTTTTTTGTACACAAGTCTTTGACTAAATTAAGATAAAAATACAAAATTATTTAGCTCATTTTAGCTCTTTTAGATTTTTCTCCCAAAACTAGTCCAGAAACTCACCAACGCAAAACACTCACAACAGAGAACTTCATTAAATATGGCCTATCAAACGACTACAACAAGAACATCAGTATCTCAAATGCTGCTCCAAAGTGATTCCATAGAAGACTGGAGTTTTTAAGAAATATCGTACAAAATCTAGTGGTCAAACACTGTCACTATTCAATGTCAGATTAACTTCAATCTAGCAGGACGCCATTTTCATGATAATGCGTCAAACCACAACTCAAAGATGGGCGGTCCTCGCTGATAAATCGGTCTTTGTTTGCTACTTGATCGAATCGTTCTGTCTTTCTTTTCGCTCATTCTCCTCTCATCGTAAAAGCATTAATGCATCCAAACAGATATCAATTTAAATAAAAGAACGAGCTTCTACACGTTGTGGTTAAGTGTTTTGCGCGTTTGTTAGCGCTTTTATCTACATAACGTTGAAGAGTTTAGCCCAAGAAGTGTAGCGTATAAATGCATTTATTCGAAGCAGAGCCATGCTGTCTTTCCACGATTCAAATTGTTGATCCCTCCCATCCCTCAGCAGGAAATTTGAAGTAGAAACACGAAATGAAGATAGTAAATTCAAACGTGACCAACGAATCTAATGGAAAATGGATCTTAACTCGAGATTGGATGTTATGTAGCTTCAAAGTGTTCACTTTTCATCCCGTCCACAGCAAAGATAGAAGAATTTCTTTTAAGGTCTTGGCTTAGTTTCAGTTACACTGGTAAAACATTAGAAAAGCATGCCTTTAAAAAGTAAATAAAAATAGAAATTTAGCTAACTTCAATTCCTTCTGTTAGTTTTAAATTAGTTAAGCTGTTCTCACAATATTTAGAAGTACAAAACAAACATCATAGGGGCATTCATGATGACTAACACAACAACACAATTCCTTAGATTATAATTAAATTGCATGTTAAAGAATAACACAGACTTTGTCCTACAAAAGAGAGACACTGGTCAAAGATTGCCAAGTACTGATTCTAGTTGAATTCCCTTTTTTTGGAGTCAAAAAGGAAGCGTAGAGACAAAACAGTACAGCCAAAATAAAGGCGACGACACCAAGTCGTGAATCAGTTCATCTCAATATTGCAAATCTTTCAACAAATAAACATTTTATAAGCTGACACTTTTGACGACGGTAGACATTCGTTTATTGAATATCTGTACATTCACTTTTATTCAATTTTGGTCAACAATTTTTGTTTTAAATAATATTAAAGAATTTGTGAAAAAAGCTTAACTTGTGTCTTTTGGAGAGCCTGCTCGGCCAGGATAGAGAAGTTCTTTGAAAACTATTACTGTTGTTCGTGGCTTTTAAAGGCTGTAAGCCTTTCTAATCTTTTATAGTCTTTGTTTTAAATGTACTGAGATAATATTGACAGTATCTTCTTATATATCTGTATTTGCAAATCAATAATCTTTGATAAACATCGGGGAAGCTTTTAGTGAAGCATTGGAAAGCGATTCTGAGAGTCCATGCACACGTATAGACTTAAATTACTTAAAAAATGTATTTGAAAATGCTTTACAAGTTATATTTTGTTTTCATTTGGGCGTTCTATCCTTTAGTAAAACTTCTTTTGTCTTTAATTTTAATGTTTGGATTTTTTTGATAATAAAGAAGGAAACAGAGCATACACAAAAGCAAAATCAGGGCAAGCTTCCAGAAAGAAGATGGAAATACAGCAAGATCATTTAAGTGAATAAAGTACAAAGGATATATAGCTATATCAACTTTAACTTCAACTTTTCACGTTCTTTTCTTGTGTGTTTTCACCTTTTAAAACGAAGTTACACCCCTAATTGTACTTTGTCTAAACATCAAATCCAAGTGCAAACAATGATTAAAGAATACAAAAGGACTGGTCTAAAGGACTTTACTTCACCAACCAACCAGCCAGTAACATTTTGATGCACCGTTCCTTTTATGCATGAACAATCGACGGATATACATTACAAATATGACAAAGCAAAACAACTTGTAAGAAAACTCTACATAAAGTCAGCAACAATTCCAAAGTTTAGAAAGCAAAAGGTATTTTTGTTAACTCGATTAACGCCATGACCGTGACTTTTCGTTCTTGTAAATTCGATTAGGTATATGATTGTATCTTAAGTACAAATCAATATCTTTTCAAATATACCAAAAACTTTGGCAAAAAATGCATATAAAACAATAAATTTCGAAATCAGTGAAAATGGGAATTCTTTATTTTTAAAAAACATGAGACGAGACCAGTATATCTGATAAGTAGAACCATTCACATTAAAATAAATACTAGGAGGGACTTGGACAAATGAATGACCTAGAATGCACGGCACATCTTCAACATATATCCACGTTACAGGACAAGGACTGTTTGGGTTTTCGCCCATCAAATTCTGTATACAAAACATTGTTATCAATGTTTTACCATTCAGCTTTGCCTTAGGAAAGTCTATTACCGTATCCAGCTATATGCATCTGGCTTGCAGCTTTTTTTCTTCTTTGTTATCAGCACGTAAAGCTTTCGAGACTAACAGTAAGTAAACTGTCATTACAGTGTTTGGTTGGTAACCAGAGAAGCCAAGAAAACCTTTGAATGGCTTACCAAAGACACCTTATTACGTGGCTAAAAGATCTGTTATTTATCAATTACAACCGGCTATATATCTTGTACTTAGAGGATGTGGATAAAGAAATAGGGTAAGACACAAGAAGGACGATTCGTACTGTGTTTTCCGAGAACTGAGGCCGGAAAAAGCTATCGAGTACTAGAGAGCCTAGGTCAGTCGTATATGGCAATAAACACGTTTGCTTCTGGCTTTTTTCCCTTCTGTTGAATAAGGAAATCTATACTTTTCGACTCACCGGTTTATCAGTTGTCTTTACCCTTTTCTTGGAATGGTTAGAAAGGCCCAACAATGCTGCTTAGTCTTATAGTTTGAGAGTATGCAGGGTCGATAAGGTCTAGTTTCATATGGTGGCTGAGTTGGAGTGCGCGAACACAACATGTACAATCGAGCGATACACTTCTCTGACATTGAGCAGGTTTTCCTGTCACTCACATATCCCTAAGTACCACGATACTTATAACCATAAGTAAGTTATGATGTCAGAAGTGTTTAGGATGGATAACTTCCCATGTCACACAGAATTGTGACAAATCTTCATCTGTGATCTTCTGAAGTTGATATTGGAAAAGGTAACAAGCAAGTGTTGTGGAGATAACCCAGGGATAAGTTTGTAAACATGGCATCGCACTGTATTTAAATTACGATTTATCTGATGAAGCAATAAATGCTTATAGAATAAGAATTTATATGTCCCTTCAAATCTGTACTCATTCTTCTTCTTTATCGGACCAAAACAACTGCAGGAATACTAATGGTAGTGTTTCGGCCCAAAAAGAAGCTTCATGCATCGTCTGCTCCGAATTTGAAAAGCCTTTGTTGTCAAGTATTAAAACACGTCTTGATTCGAACTTAGTGTGAATTGTTCAGTTTGCACTGCCTTTTACATCGTAACTTAGATAATAATTTAACTAACTTATTTCAAGAGTCACCCTAACTTGAAACCTTTGCTTAACTTAAAAAAGGATTATGAAAAATAACATTCGAACCGAACGTCATCGGCAATAAAGAAGAGTTTTCCCCCAATATCAGATGAGTCGGCTACAAATACAGGTTTAAAAGCGTAAAATTTATTATTATAATTTGATTCAACCTAAGAGTAAGTGACAAACATTGTTAGGCAGAGAAGAGTATGCATCGTGTATTGTTGAGGCTGTTCTTCCGAAGCCCTTGGAATAATCTAGAATTTACTTCCAATGCAAATATTTAATGGAATACAACACGCCACACCAAATAATGACATGTAAACGTCCTCCAAGCCTCTTCAAATGTTTGCTGAGTCCGTGTAACATTCGTACATCGTTGACACAAACTTCGCTGATCTGCTCTTCAACGTTTTTTTTGTTTTTTGTTTTTTTTTTTTGTTTTGAAAACAGTGTTCAGTAACGCTCGGTAGAACATTAAGAAGTATTTATAAACGTTTTGAGGCTGCATTTGCAATCCTGATTAAATAAACGAAATAAATGAATCTTTATAAAAATTAATTTAATTTCTTGCAAAATTCCTAACGTGTATATTTTAAAATCATTTTCCTTTTTTTGTGTGTTTTAATTATAAGTGCTGTTATTAACCATGGGATGCGTTTGACTATTTACAAATATAAAACAATTGAATTTAATGGCAGAAATATCTTTTTTTTTTTACTCAGCTTACGATTCAACTAAATTTTCATTTATGTAGGCCGCTATGTGCGAGCCGTCGTCATGGGCTCATCGTATGTGGAAAATCTCAGAAACCAACAACCCATCGAGCTCAACACGAGTTTAGAATGCAAAGAATGCATGAGATTTTAGTTCTTTTCTAAAAGATTTACAGTCCGAAAATTTCCTCAATTTGTATCCTTTTATATAAATTAACAGTTAAGATTGAACAGGACCCCGGCACTTCAGACCAGCCTCCAAGGCTAATCGGTCTATCATTAAAGATAAATATAGACTATTTATTCTACATACGTTTTAACGAAGTCTTAAATGTGACTCTAACATTTATTCTACATACGTTTCAACGAAGTCTTAAATATGACTCAAACATGTTTCGTGTCCTGATGGAAATAAGTAACCCCCAGGTTAGACACAAGAAAGGCTAATAACAGCTTGAAACGTCCGTTTCCTGTTCCATCCGCAACTGTTTTCGTCGAGTGAATACGTAGCGAAGCGTTATGCAAGTGTTATGTAGGTTGTTTGGTTCTGGTGCGGTATTGGAAATACAACAGCATGTGTTGGGCTGGTAATTGGAAAACGGGCTTTATCAAGCTCTAATAATGATCATAAACTGCATCTAAAAAGAGAAAGCACTATGTACTGTTCTTTAATCGTCACTTAACGTTCGTTACGTCCTATTATGTTTTCATTGTATTGCTGAGCAGGGTTTCTTTGTGTTGGTTGTTTTGCGCGCTACGCAAGGGGCTTATTTGTGGGTAGTGATTCCCGCCGAGAAAATCAAAGCGTAGAATCGTTTTGGCACAAATTACAGGGATAACTGTCACGATTTTGAACTAGTAAACACTTTAACCTATAAATGTCTTCTGTCGATTTGATCAACATCTTGAATCGAATTCAAACAGTATAAATTCGAACGTAGTGTATTTTAAATCGTAGCGAGTTCTGTTGACCGTGTTTGTGGTTACAGCAACCGGTATGTTGTTTGACTGAATTGCTTTTAGCCCGAGTATTATAAATTAGACCATTTAATTCTGGCCACAACAAGCTTAAAGAGTTTACATTTTGGAGGTATATCGGACGATATCTAATGATGGTACTCGAATAGAGATGAATGTTCGTCAAAAGAGCAATAGAATTTTTCGGCTTTAAAAATCTGCAGTCGTAATAGTATAATAGGTGCAAGAAAAAGAACATAAATATAAATGGATAGAACTATCGATTTATATCCGCATTCAGCTGATTTTGAAATAATTGTTGAAAATATTTTCTCTGCTAAGGAGCTCTGGGCAGAAATATTATCTCCATGGAAGCGGAAATGTATGCGGTTTTCGAGAGCCTTGGTCAAGTAACTCCAACAAAATTCACAATTGCGCAAGATGAAGGCTTTCTGTTGAACCCAGTAAAGGCGTTTTCCCAAAATAATTGTTCACTCTTTACTTCTTAATAGCTTAATGACATTCGAATATAAAGTGATTTCTAAAAATGGGTTATTAAAACTACTTACCAACCAGAGCGTTGTATTTGACAAATACCGTCGCACAGTCGTCTCTTCACTTTCGGCGTGAACTCATATAAAAACCTTATGCTGTTCTCAGCGATCTGTATTTCCGAGAATATATTATTATATTATTATTGTCGAGAATATTTTCCTTTTTTAGGTAGATTTCTTGCCTGCTTTCTCTTAAGGATGATCACCCTATCTTAGTGCTATAAAGCAGGCTAGATGTCAGTCAGGACGGAATAAAGATCCGATCAAACTGTTTTTACCCGTATTAATGTGCTTTAAGAGTTGCGTGTCACAACTAACTTCGTGATTGACGTCCCAAAGTGCAGTTGAAGACTTTTTCGTCTTATATGTCACTCAAGCGCAGCGGGAGAATTTAAGACACAAGGAACTAGCAATCGGGAAGGGGTTTGTAAAAGAGATGACGTGATATTTAAAACAACATTCGTGAACTTGTAATACCAATTGCAAGGCTGAAACCAAGTGACATTAGATTCATAAGCCAAAGAAAATCTTACAAATTTAAAACTTCTTCGGAATTTATCTGGTGTGTGGCGTCGTGTATTTAGCTCTCTTGGCACTAAGTTTATAATCATCGCTTAGAGGATAGATACAAGAGGTATATTTTTATATTTACGTGCCTTAAACGAGTGAAGTTTTAATATAAACTAAACGACTGGGGAATTAAACAATTACCTTGTTTTTAAAGGCAGTGATGAGTAAAGCCCTCGAGATCGAGCCCACAGCTTATAAACACGATCAAAGTAGCTGATCGCACCTATACTATATACACCAGCGAGAGTGAATCAAAGACCAAACAAAAGCCGGCTCCAATATGATTGTTTGCGACTGCAAGCCATCTCTATGCAGCTGTTTTCCAATGGCTCTAGTTAATTGAGTTAATCTAATGTCTTAGTTCATTTTTTCGCTCAACTTTACACAGAAAACACTTATTGGGTCCTTTTGTTCTGTCTTGTCGGTGATTTCTAATTTCGTCTTGTTCGTGTGAGCGACAAGAAAGGCCAGAAATTAGTCCATTGATTAGTTTATTACGTAATTTGCATCATAAAGCTCAGTCGCCTTTCGCAAAAAAGGCCGTAATATCAAATGCCCTACCTTTTCCGGTCAAGAACTCACATTTACCGAAAAACTCTTATTGGATGAATTCACATAAAAGTATCTTCGTTATTATTGACTCTTAACCCGACTAGTATATTCAAACAATCTCAAGGGTTTTTAAAATTGTATAAAAAAGAAAGCTCTTGGAATAAGTGCCATTTTGAGGACTGTAAAGTTTGCTTAAACGTTAGCGAGTAATCAGAATCAAAATGCAAATCAACCTGGTACGTTCTCTTTAACAAAAGATACCGCGCGCCGTGTTTGAAATTGAGATATTAAACAATATTGAGGTAATAATATCCATTCAATCTAAATACTGTACGGCCTAGCAGGATACTTAAAAGAGTAATTCATCGTTCGCCTTTATTTTTGGTGGTCGCTAATCAAATTAAAACTTTAATAAAATTGTTTCTATTGACACCTGAGAGATCTAATTGCCGATTCCAGAGCGGCAATAAAATAGAAATTACGGCGGTAAAGGGACACAGGAGACACAGCAAAGCAAGCCGATGAGTTCTGAGTATTTTCGCAGATGGATTTTGATGCATTCAGGTTCTGACCGAAATTTCGGAAATTGGAATCATTTCTAACTTTGATAGGCAAAGTAGATCGGATGTCCACTTGTCTCGCTAACAATCGTGTTCAAACAGTGATGTCTTAATCCACTTCAATACGGTCAAGGCAGTAAGAAATCAGTAATTTCTTCTGATAATGTTTTGCCTAAATATTTTTAAGGGGAAACAACTACTTGACAAAGTTCATGGCCCTGCCTGATATAGGTAGTCTATAAACACGTCAAAATCGTTGATGATAATCAAGGCTAGCCGCAAGAGGACGTTAGCCGAGCCGGAGATAGTTCCCATATAGTAGTAATATCTCTTGTAGATGCTAATAAGCTATATGAGGCTATCCTCAATCGTCTAGGTCATTGCTGAGCTGCTGTTCAAATAAAGCCCTGAATTCTTGTCAAGGATAGATTTAATTTATTAAATTTAATCAACTCATGAGTTTGGACGGGAAATTTCAAGTCACTTTGGTGTGAACATTCTGAAAGACCAAGAAATTTTATAGATTATATCGTTAAGTAATTGTCTCTCAATGCGCACACCATAAAGAGATTTCTGTTACAAGAATTGATTAACTATGTGTATGAATTCTCAACTAACCGTGAAATATAATAAAAGAAATAGGAAATATAGAGTGGTGTATATTAAAAAAGAGAGGAAGGGTCTTTCATTTTTGCTAATGACAGCCAAGAATGTTAAGTAATAGATGTATTATTCTAAGTAACAATCATTAGGATAGATAAATGTTTTCGCCATATCTCTTTCATAGTTAAAAGCATAAAAATTGCTACAGAACAATACAAGGCTTAAAGGAAAGTTTTTTTTTGAAAACCCCGGATTTGGCAGTTGAGAAATTCTTTGTCAAGAATTAAAACTGATTAAAACTGTATAGAGCTAGGTAAACTTACGGCTTGGGTACTATGAAAAAAAGTAAAATAACATGGCTGAAGCAAAAACGGAATGCTTTCGAGATAAAAATAATTAGCTGAGTGTAGATGGTACACAGTGTTAACTGTTTATCAATTCTGTTTCTTTAGTAGCGATTTTTAAAATCGTATTATGAATCATTCCACACATGTACTTCATATAATGATTTTTTTAACCACAAAAATGATTGCAGTCATTTATGATTCTGTTAAGAAAGAATTCATTTTTGTCGACATCTACACTTTATCGTTAATGAAATTTTAATATCTTAGTGGACTCTTCTGACTTATTGGTAAGACAAAAACTAAATTAAAATAAAAATAAAAATAAATAAATAAAATCAAAGCCTTTATGGTCTTAAAAATCATATGTTAAGACTTCGAAGTTTAGACTCGTTTGGCACGTAGGATAAAGACGTTCCGGCAATGATGGTAAGAATTCTACCGTGAAACTGTCAAGTACCTTTGAGCAAACATTTCAGTCATTTCTCGTTCAATACAACAGTTACAAAACTGTTTAAGATAGTAAGCTGAGATCATCCGTTTGTTTGACAAACAACATTTCAAAGTTCAAATTAAAGTTTACATAACTTATAGTACTGTAATTTGGTTGGAAACAATTTATTCCTCGTTAGCCACTTCTTTTCGTTGTTAAAGACTATCACTAACTAAAGAGATAAAAAAAGTGTTAGAAATGCTATTTACCAACAGAACATTGAGAAGTTTTTTCGAAAACTGGTATTTTAAGCCTCACTTCTGGTGAACAGAAAAATACGACCTTAAAAATCAACATTTCAAAATTTTATTTGGATCTTTGGGTTTTCACTTAGCATGGAGCCTAGTTCTGTTGTCATTGTTTCTTGTCATTGTTTGCTACCCCGCAGCAACGAAAGCTACGTAGATTTACTTAGACTTATCAATATGTACAAAAAAGGAAGCTTTAGAATGTCTGAAAAACAGAACTATTTAATTTTTTTATGTTGTAGTATTATGATGTAGTGGGTAGTTGGGTGTTTGGCGTAGTTGGCGTAGTTTGGTTGCGTAAACTTTAGCAATATTTTAAAACCATAAGGAACAAGCCTTGAGCGAATTTAACCTCAAGCAAAACAAAAAATAGATTCTTTAATCTTGGTTGTTTCATGACATCGCCGTCAGAAATAAAATAGCTTCTATATAAAAACATCAAAGAACCTCAGAAAATGACATGAACGAAATTTGACCTTGGAAAATCGTAAAATTTAGCTAGCGATAAAACTGATTTTTTAAAAATAACAATGCACTTGAAATCATATAACGCGAATGTCACTTTTCTTAAAGTGTGAAAAAGGACACGTAATTTATGTTCCTTGCAGCTAATTTATACTCATGAGGTTATCCGGTATAAAGTTTCGAAGAAGTAGTTGAAGCTTGGCCAGAGCAGGCCGAAGTCACGTTATATAAACAAAGAGAAGGTAAAGTGTACAGAAGAAAAACAGAAATAACAAACGGAAGAATGTAATTAAACTTTATAGCAGTTTGCGACGATGGGCAGTTGTTTGATTTCTCTTATCATAAACGATGATTTTTTAGTCGATATTTATGAAGTACGTTATTGAGTCTTGTACAGTTCTGGTATAAAAGACAGGAAATGGAAGAAAAACACATGAAGACAAAAATAAAACTAAGATTCCCATAAAGCTTGAAGGTCAAGGTTATTTTGCCTTGAAGAATATTCAACGAAAAAAGTAAGAACAAACTAATAAAAAATTTTCTCACAAATGACTGAAAACATTTTAAAGATAGGGAACAGATAGACAGACAGGCAATTTTGATCACATACAATTTTAATTGAGAGGAACATCGAACGGACACGTGGGAACGAAGCAGACAAACAACATTAGAGTCTTCAATGATCCGTAGTTCCTTCTATAACGCAAATCGTATTAATTCGTTCAAATATGTGTAGTATTTAGCGCGAACATGACAAGAATCGATAGTGACATTTGTACTCGGAGCCGCAGCAGTGTGATAATTATTCCAATTAAAAATCATTGTGGAGTTCTCTTGGACGTGTACCGACTGGTTGGTGTAGATTCAGTCGAGCCGATTGTTATTGCAGGCGGTATGCAGGCGTGACTAAGCTTGGGGGTTACTAGTACTATAATTCAATTAAAAGTCCTAAACGCCGACACCTTGGTGTATAATAGAAGAACTGCTCTGGATGTGCCGATGCAAATGACAAATTACAGGCTAGAACAGACTGACCAAGAGCAATGGGTTCAGAAACATAACAGTTTGCGATTAAGATATTTCCACTGTCGGCTCTATCCTAAACACCCTATCAAGATTATCAATCGAAGGTGCTTAAATCCACTTAGATTAAGAGTTACGACAACTCGAAGGCGGTAGATCGCATTAACCTTTCAAGTTTTGCAGTTGCAACTAGAATTAAATTCGAGTCCTAAAATCGCCTTCAAAACCAAATAACGTGTTTATTGACACTGTTGTAAGGCGTCAAATTGATTTGAAAGCGAAAGTAAGTGTTTAGTTTAACTACGGTCCAAATATTGCGTTTTAGGAGCGATGTGAAAGACGCTTCCTTGAAACGGTTAACCGCACAAGGTTAAGAACCTATCAAAGTTATATTGAATTCAGGGCCCTGAGTCATGGAAAATAAGAATCCGCTAATTGCTATCCTTTGAAGCTACTTAAAAGAATAAAAGACGACAAGTAGACAGTTAGGACTTGTGTTAGGGAAATGATTTGGTCGAAATTCAAATTGTTTATGCCGTATTACTAGTCAGTAACCCAAAACAATAAAATCAAATAATGCGTAATGAGTTTGTTCTTACTCGTAGGATCTGAAGTGTGATTCAATTTCATTGTGAGTGGCTGATCGCCACCCGAAACTGTTTATATCAAGGCTATTGTTTCTTTGATTGTTGTTTTTCTCATCCTCATTATCATTTGTCGGTGGTAATATCTTTCTTGTCTTGGAGTAAAGGCTAGATGACTTTGCATCGATGGCTTGACAATATCAACGAAAATACACTGCCAGCCTTAAATTACAATCGCACGCGCAATAGCCATAGCTGTTTATAACAAAGATGGTGTAATCTTTACTTAGAACAAATAGACCAGTTAACTTTTTTAAGATTATCCCGAAAAAAAGTTTTTTTTAAAAAGTTTCAAGGGATTTCTTTATTACCGATGTTCCTTAATTCTGCAGAAATGAACCATGCTTTCTTATACTGGCTTTACAGATTTTACCGTGCGGAAAACCATGTGCCTCTATAACCCACAAAGGTTATCGACATTTTACCTGTTTAAGAAACTCTGAAAGCTTTTAAAATCAGATTAAAGTGACTACAAAAGTTTCGAAAATCAAAATGAGAGGCAAGAAGGAGCGAGATGACCAAATTATGATACAAAGAAGGCGTTGGAATAATACGAGAGCCCGGAAAGAGGACAATAAATTATTGTAAATTATACAGGCCTCAAGCTCGCTCAACTGAGAATCGTATGACAAGCTCGTGGTAGCTAGTTGTAATCATAATTTTTAGTTGATTTAACTAAAAGAAAATATATAACATTCAAACCCTTCAGAAGAATCGATTTAAGGTCTCTGATGATCATCCTGTCTGAGAAGAACAGATTTGATCTACCCGCCATCTTGTTTAAAGCCGTATACTATTAAAGGAAGTTCCATGACCTTCACAGCCAGTGAACCATTCGAGTATTTTCCAAATGTACTCACCTTAAAAGTGATAAAAGCTGTAGAATGATTGCGATGAGCTTCGTTTAATTATATGGACTCTTAATTGCCACCATTAGCAAGCTTCCAAGAAAGTTCACTGATCAAATTTGAAACACATCCACACGTGATTCAGCGTGACTAATTGCTTAATTCCGTCGTATCAGGGTCGAGCTTTGAAATATGATTTCGAATAACTGGATTCTCCGTCGTCCGTTAGATTCCTCTTTCTTCTGGCGCGTCGTGACTTCGATCAAAGCATTTAGTTTTTTACCAAAGGAATTCAAGATTTACATCCGGACAACGTCGAAGTGAAATTGCATCCGTTCTTTGCTTATGAGGTGCTGGGCGTTCCGTTGACGTGATGAGTTGTGCAGTTCCTTACATAAACTAAGTATTTAAAAGGAAATGGGTTTTCATGATGTGTTTTAGTAGATGCTAAGATTTCTCTAGTTATTCTGCGAGACCTAGTATTAACACTTGTTTGTAAGCAATACAAGGCCAAATGAGCGGCCAAATCCGCTACTGTCTACTGGGGCGACACTCACAAAAAGCTCTAAAACTGATAAGTACAGAATATATCAGCCAATATTGCTATAGTGTTTCAGGCTAATTGACCTTATGGATGTGAGGTCACAAGCACCACGGTAAAAATATCACTTTACTAGTTGGTTTTAATATTTAACGACGATCAGTGCACGAAGTTTAGAATATTTTATAATGTTACCAAGAAGGTAATAAATCGAAAAATTGTAGTCGGAGCGGTGCATATTTTTTAGTTGAAATATTTTCTTCTGTAAAAATCCGGCGGTTTTATTCTAAGAAGATCTAAAACAAGGCACGTTTTATTGCAACCACTCTGGATTCCAGAAACCTCCACGACAAACAAGAACCTCTAACCTCTCAGTGGTGCCCAGTCTCAGTTTTATCAATTTGTCTTTCGGTTTTCGTTCCTACTTCATGGACGTACATTGACTGTCCCACTGACACTTGTCATTGATTTTGTAAACTTTCAACACAAAGCTTTTGTTTACAATCATTTACAAAAACAGCAAAGGTGGTCGTGAAAATACTGAACAACTCTTAATTTTCAGGCTCTTGGCCGTAGTTTGGGTGAATACATAAAATAACGCAGCGCTATTTCTGACTGTATCTTTGAAGTCACGGTTTTGATGACAAATATTAGAGATGTCAGCGGTTTGACATGAAAATGAGGCAAATGGGTCAGTTTATCATTGTATTGGCCTATTTGCCTCGTTCGTTTGACTTTGAAAACAAAAGAATGTAAGACTGCAGACTCAACTCTAGAGCTATTTTTAATGTCAACATTCACTTTCCGGTTGATTTGTGTACCCTTTTGCATTCTCGTTCTTTCCTCAGACATTGAACAGCGGTTGTTTTCAGCATGTTAAGTGTCATTCATTTCGTCTGAGTCATCGGTATTTTTATTCACAGGGATTTGTTATGAAAATACTACATTTAACGTCTCGACTGGTTCGGAGTGGGGAGCAACGTTGATTAGTTAGTCTGCAGTTGGCAAATCAATGCAACGGCGGTGTTATGTTGCGGCACAAATAATGAAAGCAAAAGTGTTATGTAATTTGTAATTTGTTCTATGGGTTTTATATACTAGTTAATGGAAGATAGAGTTTGGTATTATATATATGTAGAAAATTAATTGAACATTTTTTTGTTTATAACACATTTGTAGCTTTTTGTTTATGCAGTGGTCTGTACATCAAAGGTTTCATCTTCTTCTCATCCTCTGGTATATAGAAAAACAAGCAGACGAAATGGACCACCGCCGGGCAGCCGAACGAGCGCGCGATCTCCAAGCGTCCAGAACTGACCACGTGTTGGAAATACTAAAGGTTTTCATCGTATGTGATATGGTGGTGATAAGAACTTGAATGTGTGTGTGGTATCATTCATGTCACGTCTTCTCCTAGTCAGATGATTCAGATCATTGGGAAATGTAAGAAAATTAACCATTGGAAAAAATCTAACCGAAAAAGAATGATAAATGAGATTTACATAAAGGCGTTCACCATCTTTAATAAATCAGTTGTTTATCAGGCATTCAGTTGTTATAAAGTGAGAAATTATGATTGAGAGCAATGGGATTTGAAAAAAAAAAACAACTGTATCATTCAATTGGTTTTTTATAACCATACAAGACAACTTCACTATCTACTTAGCACTATTGTGTCTCATTTGTCTTAGCCAAAAAGAAAGAATTGTATTTAAAACTGTCAAACAATTAAATAAATTAATAATAATAATAATAATAATAATAATAATAATAATCTGCTATTATCCACTGGAAGTTGTGTGAGAGATTTGGATTCGAAAGGGGGCAAAAGTGGTACGAGCATCATCTGCAGCCAGTGCTAGAGTCCGACAAGGTCAAGTTGCTCTGGGACTTCAGTATACAGACAGACCAGCGGTTAGAAC
>JANTNT010217383.1:0-15379 GCA_024752375.1 Entacmaea quadricolor
GTTTCAGCCATTTGATATGCAAAGCCTCTTTTATCTTTAAACTGAATTGAGTTTTTGCATGATCAACAATGGTGAAATCAAATGGCTGAAACCCACGCTCAATCAACAACTTTACCATGTTAATCTGAGGAAGGTAGCTGAGACTACCGAAACATGTTTGTATTGTATATTAAAAATGAAGTTCAAGAATGTTATTCATTCCATAAGACTTATTATCCATCTGTTTCTTCTTCGTCCCTTTGGTAACATTATAGAAAATCCAGCCAATCAGGATACAGAAAAGCCGTTGTATATTCAACAGTATTCCACTCTCTTTTCTATAGTGTGGTATAAAATAGTTATACAATGCTTTCTCGTGGCACACCATGGAATATACCACTTGTCATCACTGTATTTTCTTTGTATACAGAGTCGCCTAAAGGCTCGGCGCGAGTACGCGAAGAAAATACAAGTGAGTGGGATATAATCCATGTTATGCCACTCGAAAACATTGTATAAAACTAGTATTTTTTAGCTTAAGTAAAAACTAGTCGTATGAGTGGAAAACGCACGGTAACTTGACTATCAAATGGCTTCCCCTCAGAACCAATCACAAAGCGAGAAAACAGACACCATCCAATCACAATGCTTGAATACGGAAGCCATTTAAATTACAATACCGTTCGTTTCCTATTCATAAATCGGTTCAGTCTAAATTGGATCAGTGAAGGAGGCTAAAAATTCAACACAAGTCGCTTGGCTTGTGATTCGTTAGAAACCCACAGACACTTAAGCGCAGGCTGAAAAACCCAGTTCATTTGAGTTCTCGTGGAAACATTAACACTCTTACAAAATGCTTAACAAAAAATCTTACTTGTATTATTGCTATTACTTGTGGTCTTCCTCGATCCAAATGCTTGTTTACTGTAATAAAAATCATGATTCTAAATTAGGTAAATAAATCGTGATTGTATGTTTATTTTATGTGCGTAAGGTGTCTATTTTATGCGTGTTGTCTTAAGGTGACATTTATTTTGAAAGAGGGAGGGGAGGTTGGAGGAAAAGAATTAAAATATTATGACCCTCCTCTACATGTTGGTGTTTTTCTTTTACTGCAGCACCCCTTTTTTCAAGAAGGAAAATAAAAGAGACGTTTTCGTATGAGTGGGAAACGTACGGTACCGAGACTCTTAAATGGCTTCCGCTCTGAACCAATCAGAAATTGAGAAAACAGACACCAGCCAATCACAATGCTTGAATACGGAAGCCATTTAAGAGTCAGTTTGTCTTCCGCTCATACGAAAACCGCTCTATTGACCCCTACGTTGGCTACCGTCAAAAGTTGGTGGTCCAGCTAGATTCCTCCGACCTTCCCCCATTGTAAAAAATAATTTCCTTTATTCCACCTTGAAACTATTTTAATTTTGAGCTCTCAAGTATCACACTGAAAAATATAAAATGATAGGTCTTCGCTCAAGACATTTTTCATCGACTTTAATATGTGAATCAATTACTTTTATGCATGCTCGTACGTTATTAGCTGATCCCATATGGCTTAATGGCTTCATTTCAGTTGTAAAGCTAATTTTGTTAAAAGGTATTGCAGGTTCTAATAACTTTAGTCTTACTAGTAGCGGGCAGCATCTTATCTGTTTGGCTTGTTGCATTTTGATATACGATGGAGATTCCGACGTCTGAAACAAACAATGAAGACGAAGACCGGTTCGTTTGGTTTTCATAAATCATACTGCGCATGTCTGGACAGGTGAACCGTCGTCGTCTTTCAAGGAGAATGGTATTTGTGTATTTCGTGGTCGATGCTAAAGCTTCCTATAATTTGTACGACATTGTCCGCTAACAGTTGATTGACTATGTTGAAACGTCCACACAGAGATTTTATTCACTTCAGTTAAAAATTAAAAAAGACTTTTCTCATTTATTCATTTATTTATTCTCTCATTCCAAATTTGTCTAAAAAGAAGACATTAAAATTGTCTCTTACTAAATTTATACATTTAAGTTAGCTTTTGCCTATCTTTTTGTTTTCCTTTTGATCATCGACGACAACTAGCCAACAACTAACCAAGTTAGGTTCTTCTCTGCGGAATGTGACAATCGAAAAATCTGTCAACTTTTCATGCATTGCTCAACCTCAAGTCATTTGAAATATTTCTCGGTTGTGATCTCGATGAGTTATTAAGACAATAAATACCTTAAGCTATTCAAGCTGTAAAGACCAACAAAGACCAGGAGAAAATGCATAGCTACTTGGAGTTGAACTTCAAATCAACCTGGAGAGAGAAACAAACCAAACGAAAAGTCTAAATCAGAGAAAGTCCAAGAAAATCCAAAATGGTTCTCCACTGACGACGTTAAAATATAATTTACAAAAAAAAACTTTTTCTCTTCTCTGCGGTTTAAACCAAATTCTCGTTACTTGAAGATTAGTTTTCCAATAATGATTTAGGCATACTTGAAAATATGTAATGCTCTATTAATGTTATTTTAAAGACAACACGACAGCAGTAAGTTGTGGTTTTGTCACCTCGCTCTAGGATTCGAGATAAACCGACGAATAAAAAAACACGCGATGAAACAATTCTGTAGAACAAGGACCATATTTATACCGAACGCAATTAAATGTTAGTACACTATATTAAAGTAGATATGTAGATTGAGGGCTAAAGAGGTTCGTGCACGAATACTTTGTTCACTTTAGACAAAAATAAAATAAATATGAAATATGATATCCATAATAAAATGTATTCAAACTTTTTTCCAATTTGTTAATTGTATTTCATGTCAGGTCTCTTGGAGTTAATCTGAATTGGAAATTACTGCTAAAACACAAACTGTGAATGTGTAATCGATTTTTGTATATTGTATCACATGAAAAACTACGATTAAAGTTAGGTAAAACTCCCACATAGATTTTATTTTTCCCTTGCTTGGGATTTCTGGCGATGTGTCGCCGATCAGGCGTACAGACATGAGAACCTAGCTTGAATAACCGACAGCTATATCGAAATATATTTAAATACCAAAGCGGGAATATTCAAAGCATTGAGTAACAAATGCTCGTTACTAATGCGATCAAACTTGTATAGGATTATTGAAAATTATTGTTATTAAACTGTGCAGTGTGACGCGCTGTGATTTGTTCAATCGAAGTCAAGAGTTGAGTCCACAGTTCGAGGACAAATGTTTATTAAAAGGGTCCGGATATTGCGTTCACTGTAAAAAGCAACAAGAAAAATGGTCGACTTGGTTCTATTAGAGTGATTTTCATTAACTCGTGAAACAAAGTGCAGTATTTGGAGTGCAGTACAATCAGATCAGTACAATAGAAAAGAAAAGAATTTGAGTGTATTAGTGCTAAATACTCTAAAGTAGTGTTTTTCAGGGGTTTATGAAAAAAACTCAAATAGAGATTAGAGTTAGCATTATACAGTTACCTTATTCCTTGAGCCAGGTGTTGATGTGTCGATAACATTAGGGCTGAGGAATACTGAATCATTCAAGACGTCGAAAAGGTAATGAGAACAAATACTTTTCGTGAGTGAGGACTGAAAAGCTTAACTTCCGCATGTGATTTGTTCGATCGAAGGGCAGACGTACCTGTCTGCTGGCGCGCTGTACATAATCATTAAGATCTAAGTCCCGGCGTGAATCAATCTTAAGTATTTTAAAAACAAACCCCAAAATCTTAATCGGTAAAACAATTTGTATTCCTAAGGATATTTAACTAATGATTGTCGCCGTTATATTAAAAGAAGCTCTTTTTTTCCAATAAACATTCGAACGAAATGACGTATTTCAGGCTCAGACCCGAATATTGTTTTCGAATAAAAGAAATGTTTTATCATTGATGAAAACATGTTTTTAATAGGTTTTTTTTAACTACGGTAAAAGTATTAATATCTATGATAACAAAAATGCGGTTAATTAAGATTTTGGTTCGAAAGAGAAAATCACCTTGAAGCAAAGGCGTGGAATCCCCCGTTGTTTGTGGGAAAATATGTGGCGAAACCTTGATGACAAAAGCTCTTCGGCCTTCTTTACCCAAGCCGATTCTATGAGGCAAAAATCCTCCCGAAGCAACGGTGCGTAATACCAATAAACAAAGCTCACACACTGCGCTATCCTTGTTGTTTGGAATTGGGAAACAATATACCGCGTAAACCTTGATGTCCTAAGCATTTCTGCCATCTTTACCTTAACATTCTAGGAAGAGTAAACACCCTTGGAGCAAGGGTGTGTCATACCAACAAACTAAGCTCACATAATGCGCCATCCCCGTAGTTTTTGAGAAATAATGAGACAAATACCTTTTCATATTTCATAATTTTTTAAATGAAATTCCCGAGTAGTTTTGTCAAAGGTGGGTTTGTTAAGAAAGCGGGAAAAAAGGAGGAATTGCATAAGGGTTTATGTTGCAGTGAAAATAATTCGTCAAAAAAGGACACTTCGTGGGGTTCCAAAAACTCATAAATATTAAGAACAGTAATCAAATATAATCAAATAAACACCAATGGTCTTCTTTTCTAAAGCTGAAATAATCAACCAGATAACAAGCTTTAACATGGTTTTAATATCTTTATTATTTAGTTCTAAATCACGTAAAAACGAGGTACAGAACAATTATGAGACAACAAAAATTAATGAATAAGTAAATGGCTTTCATTCAAGTGTAAACAAGATAAAAAAACATGATCAAATTCGTCAAATAAAGTGACCAGCTAAACATTCTTTTCAACAATTGAAGTGGTTTTAGTCCATTCAAGAATGACTAGTGGACATGGCTAACATGGCTTACCTTTAACCTGTACTTATCCGGCTGTAAACAAGATAAAGTAACGATCAAAGTCGCCTAAAAAAGTGCCCAGCTAAGCATTCCTTTCTACATTTAAAGGGGTTTCAGCCATTCTAAAAGTGAGTAGTATGGCACTAAAATGGCTTTACTGAATTTAAATAATCCGAAAATCGAAAATACTATAATCTCGATCTCTTTCGTTCGTTACTTTTTTAAAAATCTTTTTCACAAATTCCTAAATTTCTTTTTCTTTTTCTTTCTTCCTTCTTTATAAATTCCTGGCTATAATTTGTTTATTTTTCAAGATCAGTACGTCTGAATCGAACCATGAAATGCATGGAGTCAGAAAAATCTTTCCGACTATATCAGATTGTTTTAAAATGTTACACTATTTTAATACATTTTTGTTTTTCCTTTCAAATAAAAACCATTAAATCTTATTTGGGGCTGTCAGACTCTAATGGAAAGTATTTCGTTGGTTTTAATCTCATTATTTGTACCACCACGCCATTTAAAAAAATCCTTTCAAGAATAAACAAGATAAGAGTTCCACGGCTCACAAATATAAAGAACCCCTGTGAAAGTTTCTTTGTCTGACTGGCAATATAGTCCCATTATATCTAAAATAGCTTTAACCAGTTTTTCATAAACATTTCTTTTATACTGAATTTCTTAAATGCTCAGTTTTCTAGTAGAGGGGGGGGGGGAGTGAATAGTGGTACTTCAATCCACCGATCCTCGTTAGTTTCAGTGACAAATCCGTCAATCCGTGATTACACCTTTTGCTAGTCATTAGCGCAAAATATTCAGTCATTTGTGCTAAGCTTTGGTTCATTAAAATCACAGTACATTCATTAACGACATACTAAACTACATTAACGCGAGTAAACTCACAATAACGCGTTTAATATATGCCGCATTTAGCTGGGGTTTTTGTCCCGACATTTCGCTGTAACGCTTGTAGCAGCAGCCGAGTTCGATGATGCCCCATTGCGATGCCTTGTCACCTGGCTTCTTCACGACTATCCATTTGTTGTTGCACCTCTGGGAGGCTTATATCTACTTTAACGGCTGCCTTGAGCGTACTGATACCTTTGTTCTACAATGTTAAGGAACGGACTATATGGTGGCAGTTTCTTCAGCTCTGTATTTTGCCCGGGATCAGCGAAGTTATGGTGGGCAGGTGCAACCATCATATATAAATATGGTGTTTTCATAAGGATCGAGATTCAGCCTTGTTTGAGTCAAGAAGGCACTGAACATCTGTGCATTTATGCCACCGATAATTGCTGAATGGAAATACGAGGCCATCGGTTGGAGAAATGGCCGCTCAGATAGCTCAGTTGGGAAAGCGCCGGTCTGTTGTGCGGGCGGTCGGGGTTCGAATCCCGGCCGGACCAACACTCAGGGTCTCAAAATAACTGTAAGGGTGATTGTAAGGGTGCGCGGCTGCCAATGGTGCCTTGTAATGCAGCCCGTAAAGTCCTCCACTGTTGAATGAATTGTGAAGCGCATTGAGACATGTGAAATGCGCTATATAACCACCCACTGTTATTATTTATTTTTTAAGTGCCACGGTAACATTACGTCCTCTTTGCCCACATACTTGTCTGTAGGCCTTCTCTCCGGTTCTGGCTCTTCCTTGGGTTCTGACAGTCTATATATTGTAGCCACATTGATCGATGACAACACAGTGGTTCGCCACGGCATGCCTCATAAACCATCTAGCCTAGTGGTATCGTTCATGGATCACATCTGGTCGATTTCTCTCGGCTGGTAGAGGTCTCGCTAGTTTCACTTGATACAGCATACCTTGCAAGGTCCTCGAGACCGTTCGGTCGTGGATTTCAGGCTTATTTGGCAGACGTTGGCGTAATTCTTGGTTGATTTGTGACAGTGTCAGAAGGCAATTTTCGTCGACGATATCCCTCAGACATTCCTTCATCTCTTATCAACGCGAACGTTGTTTTGCCCACCACGCGGTGATTCTTTGATTCGTCCTTCTCTAATATATCTTGCTACGATACCCCTTGCAGTTGATCTAATCGTGTCAGACACTGCGAGGTAGTCTTCGTGTTCGTCCTCAAAAGCTCTGACAAGTCGTTCGCGCTGTTCGAGTGAAATTCGTCTTCTTGGAGGCATGGTCTTGCTCGCTATCGACTAGGACAAAAGCGACGTTAAGTATTCCTTTTATACAGCTTTTAAGCTTTCCAAAACACGTTTTACACATGAGAATGTTGTTGTAGCCTCAAATGCCTTGCTCCAGTGTGTACGAACGCGCATTTTTATCCAAGTTGTAATGTTTGTTCTTTGTTTGTTAATGTTGTTTCGCACCATGCTATTGTTTGCCTGTATTCAATAAACGAACATCCATTCACACTATTGCTTGTGTAAAATGCTGTAAAGAGTGTTTAAGATTATGGAAATTGTGCTAAACGTGCTGTTACACTGGGCAATCTTTCCAGCAACTTGTCTCGCAATTTTGTTGCGAGATAAAAATAGCGCGTTGCAGTTGCAAGAACGGGGTATGTTACACTAGGCAATGTTTTGTGCAACTTGTCTCGCAATGGCGACGGTAAGGGACTCGGATAAACACGACACATTAATAAAAGCGAATCTTACTGGTTGTTTACTCAAATCGTTGCGAGACAAGTTGCAAGAGAAGTGTTACACTAGGCAATTTCTCGCAATTTTGTTGCGAAAAATAGAACTCGATTCTACTTCTCGCAACGGCTGCGGCAACAAAATTGCGAGACGCTTTTGGTATGTTACACTAGGCAATTTCTCTAGCAACTTGTCTCGCAACAAAATTGCGAGACAAGTTGCAAGGAAAATTGCCTAGTGTAACAGCGCCTTAATGAAAGTCCATGTTCATCGATAGATTGTCCGTAAATGCTATGGTTTGTCAGTTTGTGCTATTGACGTTACATTCCGTGCGTACTATTGTCCAAAGGCGCTACAGATTGCACCTTGATGCTATTGAATGTTTATGTATATATTAAACGCGTTATTGTAAGTTTATGAATGCGTTAATGTAATTTAGTAGAGTGGTTTTCATTAACCCGTGAAACAAAGTGTACTAATTAAAGTGTAATAGTCGGATAAATACAACAGAAAACAAAACAATTTAATGCGTAATACGCTAAAGTGTACTTCACGGGTTTATGAAAACCACTACTAATTATATTAACGCATGCATTCATAAACTTACAATAACGTGATTTTATTGAACCAAAGCACAGCACAAATGAATAAATATTTGGCGTTAATGACTAGCAAAAGGTGTATTTTTGCTGCGATCTGGATCCGTATGCGCAGACCGATAGTAAAACTCGACACACAAGACACAAAAGCCAAGGATGTCTACAAGCTTCAGAATCCGAAATCCGACCAGCGGAGTGTAGTCCAAAATCCGCAGCTCATATCGTAATAGTGGACCACCAGGTTATCAGTCTTTGACTAAATAAAATAATCGTCATCATCATCATTGATCCGCTGTCCGCCGTATTTCAACTCCATCAATCCGCAAGATTAAGAAGCAAAATCCGTGAATCTGTGAGATTTTTGGGCGAAATCCGTCGATCCGACAACCTATTCAACCCCCCTTCCTCACCACTACCCAGAAGGATTTCAGACCAAGACGCTACTGTGAAAACTAAATGGTTGAGAGATTCCTACTGTTAACGGATTTCCGAGAATTTCCCTATGGTAATTATAAGTTTTCGGCAGAATGTTGTTTATATATTAACTACTTTAATGAAGATTGAAAAATCATTTTGATTTGTCTGGGTTTCGTATTGCCATCAAAACTACAATTGCGAAGTGATTTATTAATAATCCTTTCTAGTAACAAAAGCATAAATAGTAAAAGTCTCTAAATAAATATTACAATCAAAGGATTTTCACCAATGGTAACAATAAATATATACTATAAAGCGTTTAGTTCGGCTTCCTTTTTCTCGAGAGAGAGAAAAAGTATCTCAAACACGTGTAAGTCCGATCCGCGGCCGTCGAGTTCCTTTGGCTGGAAAATCTCTGACTCGTCCCAGTCGTCTCTCTTGTGGGAGCGCAAAGGGTCTAGGGAAGGGAAGAAGGAATACACGACGACGACTGGGAATCCTGAATCGAAAACTCGTGAAATCAGTCGAAAGTCGTTTAAGGTAATTTTTGAGTTTGCTTTCAGTATTTTTCTTTAGTCGATATGTTAGTATCTCGTATCGCCCACATGGTTCTAATGTGAATTGCGATAAAGAATATGTGCGCATGCGCGTTATAAATATTAAAGTCGTCGTCGTCGTCCTTCTCCTCCCCATCTTAAGAATATAGAACTTACACGTATAATTTTAAAAATTAGGGAAGCGTAATTTAAGCCCTTGTAATTTACGACGTTTTTAAATGTTAACTGCAGTTGTTCTTAGGATATCGTTCCAGCGTTAACCGAAATTGTTGTGCAAGCCCTGCCTCTCCATCATAAAATTTAACTCCTGGACTACTTTCACAGCATGGGCAAGGAATTTTATAACTTAAATAAACTGAATGTACTGAATATAAAAGAATAACCAGTTCATGGCGTTTGCTTTTTTATTTTTGTTGAAAGTACTGCACCCTTTTCCAAACTATCCGCCATTCATTTACCGCCATCTTGGAAACACGATTTCCCATTCGTCTCTCTTTTTTCCTCCTTCCCTTGATCCCTTGCGCACGCTCTCATAAAAGACGACTGGGGACGAGTCAGGGAAAATCTTACACTTTTGAAGACTCATTTGAGAAGTATACTTTGTAGGAAAAACTTCAAAAACAAACTCAAACACACTAAAAATCATAACCAAAAAAGATATACCAACTTACCTTTTTTAATTTCTGAAACCGCACAGGCTGAAGAAGTCTGAAGTATTTTCTATTTTCTCCTCCATTAGGGTAAGCGTTAGCTGAAGGGAATGTCAGATCGACTGAATTCACTTGACGCACGCCCAGTTCGTCAGTATCCAGCTAAAAGCCTTGTACATAACACGATTAACACTAGGGGATCCACTCGTTAATCTAAAAGCTTTTAGCTTGAGATATTAAAGATCTTACAAATATTTTGATTCAAATGAACAAATCGGTTTTTCAAATTTTTTGGGAGGCTCTTGCCATAATGATTGTCTGCTAAGCCTAGAGCAAATTGTTCGAGCTAGTGCAAATTGCCCTGCGCAAATTTGAGTGCAACTAATAATAATGACGTATACCTACTGTCTCTACCAAAATATTAAATTGAATCCTTACTTCATGTATTTTGATTTGACAGCCGGGTTGATTTACTACTACGTGACTAACATCTCAAAAAGGCTTTTTTTTTGGTCGATGATATGAGTGTATGGCAACGTTTTTTAAAATGCCTTTCAATCCAGTTTGTGTTAGGGACTGTCAGGGGGGGCTCTAAAATGAGTACACTAAAGCTTATAGTTGGCTGAAATCCCCCTGTACAAAGGCTGAATAACTTCTAAGCCCCCGGGGACCCCGGGTTAAAGCTGAAAATTAGCGTACAACCCCTTGGTAGATTCGAAAAACATTTCAAATTTCGTGCGAGCGACGCTAGCAAATTTTTGAGACCATTTTTGACTAGTGTCACGAAAGCTTTTTACTGCGGGCGAAGCAAATCTTTTGTTCTCGAAATTTGAATATATAATGGCCCTCCTCTTGCTTTAAGTTTAATAAAAGATGTAACCCTCCCCTTGAGTCTTTAAATTTGAATAATGACTCTCCCCTCTGATGCCCCAGCCCTCCCTCTCAATTAATAACGTACCTTTCCTTAATTGAAAAGTTTCAGAACTACTCGTCAGTATACGCATGCGCAAACAGTTTTTACCAATAGTTAATAGTCCTTTTTCGAATTCATCGAAGACCGCTGTGTTTCTTGATTACAGACGCATATATACAGGGTTAGTCTCGTTTCAACGTCAAAATATTCACAAATACCAACGGTGAAGTAAAGAATGCACAACCTTTTCAATAGAACCACTTTAAAATTCCACGGGTCTTCGTGGAATATATGAATAATCTACACAAAAACGAGGCTAACCCTGTATAAATGCGTCTTTAATCAAGGAACACAGCGGTCTTCGATGAATTCGAAAATGGACTTTTATTTCAGGGCCCGGTTGTATAAAATGCCCGTAAAACTTACGAGTATAATCAATTATTTATTTCCGACACGCGTGCGATTTTGTGGCGGGAAATATCGTGATTACCGGAAGTGGAATCTAAAAAGATACTCTATATACTACTCTGCAGTAAGATTGATTACTGAATTAGTTTTAAATATTATTTTTAAGAATTTTTTTAAAACTAAGAGTGGACAAGACTGTTGTCTAAGCATCTGCTGCACAAGCGCCAAAATAAAACGTTATCATTTAGTGTCGACATGAATGATAAAACTAAAAAAGTGGTAAAATGAATTTAGCTTTATTGTTTACGTTTGATCTCAAATGTCTGGTTACATGGTTTTCTTTACAAACATGTTTTACTTTAGTCATATTCAGTTTTTTCTCCGAACTTGACTGAAACCGAGGATCTCTGGGTACAAGGATGTGTTAAACTAGCTATGCAAGAGTTTTTTGCTTTTATTACTAGCGGCCATGTTGGACTCATGTGAGTAGAGTTGCTTGGTTTTCTCCCGTGCTCCAAAGGGGCTTTTCCCCCGGGTTCTCTGGTTTTCCTCCCTCCGTAAAAATCAACATTTCTAAATTCCAATTCGATCTTGTGAGGGTCAATTAGAAGACCAGACACGTAAATAAAGTTGATTGTTATTTAATTATTCATATGGGAATCAACATGGTCGCTGTACGATAAAATGAAAATGATAGGTACAGGCGGGACTAGTCGTTGTTTTTGATTGAACTACGACTTCATGATCAGTTGCAACAATGAATAAATACTTTAGTAATCACTCGCAAAAACCATCACATTTATTCACTTTATTCTAAAACCGATTATTGATTATTGATAGCAAACATGAACTAAACAGTATTTAGTGTCAGGGCGGTGAAGAGATGGTGCGGGATCCAGCTTGAATTAGCCAAAATTGATAGCGTACATCGTGAAAAAACAAATGAAATTTACTCGTGATTCGTGATTTGGTGAAAGCGTGCGTGATCAACTGTATTTGTGAGCAGTGGTTCGTGATTTCTTTATGTTGCATACATGCGACTTGTATACTTATGGAAAAATCTGTGCGAATGATTCGTGATCGAGAATCCCCATTTCATCACCCCGTTACAGTGGAATTATTTTATAATTTTTATGATTTTTCGGTAATTGGTAGCAAAAAACGTGTGTGCTAAGCCAAGACAACCAAGGTTTCATATCCATGGAAGTAAAAGAGTTCGCAAGGTAGCCGACCAACACAACAAAGGTAACCGAGGCAATAAACGTAACCAAAACAGGTAACCAAGAGAACCGAGTCAACAAAGACAACAAAGGAAATTAAATCGAGGCAACAAACATAACAAAGACAACAAAGGTAACCGAGGCAACAAAGGTAACCGAGGCATCAAAGGTAACCGAGGCAACAAAGGTAACCGAGGCAACAAAGGTAACCAAAGCAACAAAAGCAACAAAGGTACAAGAAAAAAAAATTAACCAATACAATAAGTTACAACGATTGTTAAGACTAAAAGAAACAAGACAAAGCAAGGGTCCAAGTCAACTATGACAGCAAAGATAACCAAATAAACACGGCTGCATTATGTTGAAAACTAGCCATGTTGTCAATTCCCTGAAGAAGGTCCTTGCCTCTCCCTAAATGATTTCCTATGACGGCATATTTCTAGCGATCACATTTCAACACCTTGATTTGGTTATCATTATACTTTTGCCAGCATCCCTTGGATGCACTATAATAAAAAACATGACTGCAATTCCAGCTGACTACTAAAACGTTTACCCGTGGTACGCGTGGTGATGGGTCAAGCCAGGATGAGATGGTACGAATACCGCCAGTAACGCAACGATTCTTGTTTAGATAGTAACGATAATCTGTCGATCAAATCAGAGCGTCAATAACTATGGACAGTGGGACGAATTTTCAAGTGGGGGGATGAGTTCTAGTTGGGTGAGCTACTATGATATTCCTAATAGTCAACAAAGGTTTTTTTTATTAGTGGGGGGGGGGGGTGAGGTGGGACTTTAGACCCCCAGCCCCCACATTCATCATAACTTGTTCTTCATGATTGAGTTGTGCCGTATTTGGCTCCTCGAAGAAACAAAATAGTCTGATAGTGGTTGTTGTAATGAAAAAAAAAAGTAAAAAATGGGTTTGAGAAGGTTTGGAAGAGGTTTGGTGATGGGTCGGACAGGTTGGAGGCAGGTTTGAAATAAACAAAAATTAATATAAGTTTGAGAAAGATTGAAAATAGATACTGACATTGCTATGAGGACATAACATCCACTCTTTCAACAATACCATTACATGTAATATGTTTCCATGGATAATTAACAATTAGATCTCGAGGACGAATGGACCATTCGAATCGTAGTCCATGAGACCAAGAGGTCTAATACTTTTAGTATAAACCTACTAATCGGTCAAATAAATGGATATAAATAATATTTAATGAGTTAATGTTTCTCAAAAACTGGCACTTTTCGCTACTAGTAGGCTATCACAAATTAGTCGTTAGTAGAGTAGCCAATCTTAATGCAGGATTGGTGATAGACCTTTAGTAGGTTTATACTAATAATTCTATCTAGATAAGGCTAATTTCTCTACACCTACTGGTATCGTTTGGGAGCTTATTAAAGTTAAGATCGAGTTTTTTCCTGATCTTATTCCAAGAAAAGCAGATACCAACAATTTCATCACTTTCCTGTAACATTACAGACAAGAATAAAAGATAATTTAGTATCATAATAAACCTAAAGGATGGCAAGAGATTGCTAAGTCGTATTGACGTAACTGATATAAAACGTTATAGAATCCCATAGTACTATACAATCGCGCATGCTGATTGGCTGACGAGGCAACGGACTTTTTTTGGAGTCCAATGCTTTGAAAATTGAAGTTCAATGGGTACACGGGCATCGCACAATCTTATTGCCTTTGAACAGTTTTTCAAGTTCCAATGTTGGCTATGGGATTCAAGAAGAATTCTATCAACGACGAGGTAACTCTACGTTAAATTTTATTTCGCTTCACGATTCCTGCGATAAGGTTTCCCTCGTGAAATTTAAAGTCCCCTCGTCATTGATAGAATTCTTCTACAGAATTGGCGGTGGAGTTGGTACACTGAGTATAGACCCAAACGTACGAAAGCGCGGATACGTGACTTTTAAAGAGCGGATCCAAAAGCAGCAAAAGAATATTTGAAAGAGGGGGACAAGAGGAGACGTCATTTTTTGTCGTCACAAGGACAAGAGAAAATAAGAGGGCTAAAAAGAGGGGTCGAGACAGCTCCTACCCTCACCCTGGATCGTTTATGGTACATGATATAATTAGTAAGATAAACCTATTGGATGGCAAGAGATTGCTATTCGTATTGGAGTATATGTAAAGAGGGTAAAGGGTCGTAGCGAGGGGTGGACGACTGTCCCTTCTTAACCATCTTCGGAGCTGCTAACTTGACATGTCCGATACTCCAACAAATTCATGCATAGCACTGTAATGTATTGTTTTGTATTGTATCGTTCTCAATTGTATTGCATTGTTAATCTATTTTTATGTGGATGTATACATATATGAGAGGTTTGTACTGCGGATAAAGTAATGTATAAATTGAAATGATCTTCGCAGTTGAATAAGTAAAATTGAATAAGTTGAATAAGTTTACTTATTCAACTGCGAAGATCATTTTAATTTATACATTGGATATACATACAATTTTATATATGTACAATTGTACAATACATTTGTATGTTTACATTTGTGGGAGTATTGGACAACCCTCTGAAACTTATAAAAATTATTTTAAAAATATGCGATGTTCAGGGCCTCCCAAAATGCCACTGAAGTGGTTGTATTGGTGATGGACGTGGTAGTGGTAGTTGAGGTAATAGGTTTGGTAAAGTTGCCGGTTGAAGTAGTATAGCCTTACCTGAGCCTCTTGTGGAAAGTATTCAAATTTTTGGTATCGACAAGATCCTTTCCTCTCTCTACATCCTTTTTCGCACTTACTGATAAGGTAAGGAGAGTTGGGGGCCAAAAACAAATAACACATAATACCAGCGACGAGGAAGAACATTAGAAAGAGTAAAGATTTTTTCCAAATTCCTGAAAAAAAGTTGATTGTAGCCATCGATGAATTAAATGTTTAAAAATAAATAAAATGTATTAAAACACACACACACACACACACAATAACTTGGGGGGGGGGGGACTTGGGTTATAATTTCTAAAACACAAGGGTTTATTTTTGGTACTATCAATTATTGACGCTGATTAGGTTTTATTTGATAATCTTTTGTAAGATCTTTTTTAATGGAGTTCCATATTGGTTCTACTTTCAGGCCCGTAGCAGGGGGAGGGGCCAGGGGGCCCAGATTTTTTCGAGGGTAAAATTTTTGGAAATACAGCAAATAAAACAATCGGAGTAAACAAAGAAATGACCGACA
>JANTNT010217494.1:0-15375 GCA_024752375.1 Entacmaea quadricolor
AAATGATCGGGCCTTTGTGTCCTCGTTTTCATGTTACTCGTTCCAAGCTCTCCGGAAGATATGCAAGTCGTGTATAGCGCTTTACAGTAGCATCTAAGCCAATTAACGTTAACATAACTAATTAATAGGAGTAGCACATGTTGAAATAAAAAGAACCAAAGAACTATAAACATGAAACTAATCATAAAACTGTTTAAATAAAAAAAGATAAATAAAATAAAATTATATAAGATAAAATAAGATAAAATAAGATAAAATAAAATAAGATAAAATAAGATAAAATAAGATAAAATAAGATAAAATAAGATAAAATAAGATAAAATAAATAAGATAAATAAAAAAGATGAGTTTTATTTTTGCTCTTAAAAATTGGCAACGAGCTGCTCTGGGGGACATGATATGGAAGAGCATTTCAGAGTCTTGGTGCTACATATGGAAAAAGACCTGTGACCATAGTTCACGAGTCTTGCAGGAGGTTGTTTCAACAGGTTTTTGGAAGCAGACCTCAGGTTCCTTGACGGTTTATATGGCTGTAGTATGTTGGCAATGTAATTGGGTGCTAAGCTGTTAAAGTTCTTGTATGTCAGCAAAAGGATCTTGTAATTAATTCGCTGAATAAAAGGAAGCCAGTGAAGCTGCATTAGCACATGTGTTATATGGTCATACGTTTTTGTACAACTAATAAGACGAGCAGCAGCATTTTGAACATTTTGCAGTCAGTCAATTAAGAATTTAGGCAATCCATATAATAATGAGTTGCAGTTATCCAATTTTGAAGTGATAAATGCATGGATTAATGTTTCAGTGTCAGATAAGGATAAACAATCACGTATTCTGCTTATGTTTCTTAGATGGAAAAACGTCTTACAGATGTTGGTAACGTGTTTGTCTAAGGACATATGCTCATCAAATGTAACTCCAATGTTTCTTGCAAAGGGAGTAGTCTGGATCTGTCCACCAGACACATCAAGTCTATTGATGGAGGTGGACGGTAGTGAGGACTAAGGATCAGGAGTTCTGTCTTATCTCTGTTTAGTTTCAACTTATTTTTTTCCATCCATGAGTGTATATCATGTACACACGCTTCGATTTTTTCTATGGAGCCCGGTTGATCAGTAGTTGTTGGTTTAAAGGAGAGATAGAGCTGGTTGTCATCAGCGTAAAGATGAAAATTAAATCTGTGACATCTGATAATGTCCCAAATAGGCGAAGTGTATATCAGGTATAACAATGGACCCAGTACTTTTTCTTGTACTTTTAAAATAGCTGTCTTGCCAGCTATCCAGACGAACACATGAGAGAATCCTATCCTCCAAATGGCAAGTACTACGACAATCGAGGGCGATTGCAAGACTGCAAAGACCCCGGCTACTATTTCGATCTCTATGGAAATAAAATTTCTACTGTTCCGCAAAGAGTAGAAAAAAACAAATTCGAAAACATATAGAATGTGGATTCTTGTAACAACTGGAATCATTGTTGCTTGGTTTGCAGTCAGACAAAAGCTCTACAATTTCTCTTGGATGCTAACGAAGGCATGTATCGCTGCATGGGAAACTTGGATATCTCTAGGAAACATTTGGTTTCCAAAGGAAAGAACTCTTCACGCGGTGAATTGCCGCTACCTTGCAAATCCTCCTAGAACGAAGACTTTTCCAAAGGGTACTGATTTGGAACCCCCTTGCACGAACAAAAAATATTTTTCAACACAAACACTTTACAATTGGTTGCTGGGTTCCAAAGAGAGGTAATTCGCCTCCCTTGCAAATTCCTTTTTTTCTTTGGTTTGCAGCAATTTTTCTTTGGTTGTTGGTCGGCAAAAAAAGAAAAAAGATTGACTTCCAGAGCGACAAAACAAAAGGTAGCCGAAACGATACAAAAAAATATACTCTTGTAATTAACCTAGTTCTATTTTCTGAAACTTTTCCTCTAGGAGCATTTTCATAAAACATCAAAATAAGATTAGCAACACAATTCCCAGTAGCCGCATTTCTCATAGGTTGTAATTTATCTTTTTCACCCGGTGTTAGTTCAAACAATTGCCAAATCATACCCGACACATGATGAGGTTTATTATAAATACGTTCATCTACAGAAATCAAAGTATTAGGATTAGTATTTTTATTAATAATCAAAACTCTTTTCTTATTTCTATAACAAGTTTTCACAGGTTCAATTTTATTCACAAACGCACTTGTTTTACTGTTTAGATCAAAATGAATAAAAGTCATTTCAATCCTATACTCCTTGCCTTCCTGTAAATGATTCAAAATCCTAGAAGCCCTTTCAGGAGGTAATTCATTCACAATCATACCCGATCATCTTTCTTGAGTAAATTATTATCTACCCAAAATGTTGTAAAAATGTAATCCGCATTACATTTTTCTATATAATTCATAAAGAAGACAAACCATGGAGTCACAAAAAGATGTTCATGGGGCACCTCTTCATCCAAATCCACAGTAACCTTTTCTTTGATTTCCTGTAACTATGAATTTCACGAACCTGTTCATCAGTAGTTTTATTTTTGTTTCTTTTTGAGTTGTTCTTTTTTAGCCTGTGATTTTTCTTTATAAGCATAACGCATAACGCATCCATATTCCTTATAATTATAAAATATGTCGATGAACATTTTCTTTGGTTTTTTAATATGTATATTTTTTGAATCTCTCACACTAGCAGCAGGAAGTATTTCGCCAATGAAATTTCACACAAAATGCCGCGTACACGGAAAGACAGCCTCGACGGGCATCACGCGAACGTTGAAATCGTACCTGCTGCTTTTTTTAATTGATCTGGAACACAGCTATTAGAAAAGGAAGCCTTATAAATTATCTCAAAGGGAATTGCAAGATGAGACCGGGGAGAGAGAAAAGGTATTCAGTATGGGATGCTTTAAAAAGTCCTTAGGAATAGAGTTAGAATGTAAAATTCTATTGGCTAGTTTACTACCTACAGACGAAAGTAATGATTAATAAAGGCTGTGGCAATTAATAATGAATCATTTAGCATTTCTTGATTATGAAATATCCGGGTTGGCAAAGACATATTGTTTATTGATTTTAATGTGATAATTTCTTTAACCCCAATCCAGGTTTTCTTAATGTCATGTCTTGTTTTGATGAGTTGTACAATCTTATTCCTATATTAAATATTTATATTTAGTTCGATAGTTTCCTTATTTTAGATGATTCTTATATCATTTTGTCTCTTGCTGTAATTGATTTAGCAATTCATGGAGTAATCCAGGGCTTAGAATGAGTTTAGCTTTCCGTTTGTTTATTTTACGTAGGGGAGCATACCTATCCAAAATCTCATACGAGTGAAAAAGAAAGGAACATTGAGTTAACATCTAGTGTATCAGATTTACCTTCTTGTGAAAGTATTTCAAACCTGTTGATGCCACTCAGTTCACAAATTAGAGCCTCCTCATTCAGATCGGAGTAGTCTCTTCTAAAGGTAACAGTAACATTAGAGTCAAAGGATAATCTATTAATAATTACAAAGTTTGGAAGGTGCTCTGTCATGTTGCAAAGGATATTTCCACTAATGACATTATGCTCATAAGAATAAAAATATATATATTATCAATGAGGGTTGCTGAAAGATCTGTAATTCTAGTGAGTTTTAGTACTTGTGGATTAAAGGAAAAGGAATTCAATGTATTAATAAAATTATCAGCATCAGAGTGAGACTCAATTTAGAAGATTTATGTTGAAATCTCCCATCAAGACACAGTATTTATTTTCTTTGTTGATCTTTTTGACTGTTTTATATAGAAAATCAAAAGTCTTATCCAGTTTGTGGTTTGGATGCATATAAAAAACTCCACAAATTATATTGTGCTGATGAGGTGACATTTATTTCAATAAATAATGACTCAAATTCCTCATTGCTGCAACATAAATCCTCTCTTTTGACAATGCAATGTCGTTTTTAACAAAAAGACCTACACCACCAGCAAGTGAGATAGTACGTTGGGAAATAAAAAAGGTAGTTGGGAAGATCTAAATTTTACAAAGCTATCATTTCCTAGTCATAATTTAGTTTCAGATAGTCCGATTACTGAAGAAACTTAAACCCAAATCACATAACAGTTGGTGAAAAGAATCAAAATTTGCAGCCAAACTTCTAATGTTCATATGGAAAGCAGAAAAAGTTGTGTCATTGCAGTATGAGGAAATATCATTACTAGAGTGAAAATGATGAGTAGAGTAGTAGTCAAAGTAGGTCAGTGTGGGCAAATTTTGATCAATATCTGTATTTAGCAGATTAGGATTATTATTAGTGGCGGTCATCACATTAAAGCAAGGCAGCGAGGATAATATTTAGTTAGATATCCTGGATGAACAGAAGCAACGGGTGTTAGAATTAAAAGATAATTGGACTAATTCTTCAACATCTTTATCTTGAAAGGGGAAAATATTTGATCTGCACGTTGCACACAGCCAGAGGTCATTAGTCTTAGAAAAATGATTATAGTCATTGATGGATAAAAGGGTACATTTCTGATGAAACCAAAGAAAGCATGTATCACATTCGATTCATCTGGAATTGGATCTGAACAGTTTTTAAACAGGTGCCACATTTATATGATGACATTTTTAGTACTTAAAGCTGTATATTTAAGAACGTCTGGTATGATATAACAACATATATACATAGATATCTATTATATAGATATTTTTATATTTAGAATATGTACACCTGAAGAAAGTAAGCTATGGAATAAATATATAAGTAGATAAAAGACTAAATTATTGCTAAAATTTAGCACACTAGATTGTAACATAACATGTTAACAGTCACTTAGCTGTAAGTTCATTAGTTCAGCTTGGATGCAACAGATGGAAAGTAGGATTCAGCAAATCAGAACCAAAACTATGCGAAGCTCCAGAGGAGGAAGGTGAATCATGGTTAATATTAGAGTTGGCTTTCAGCTTGTCCAAGTCACTTGGGTCATTAATATAAACAGGGCGACTTCTGGCATCTTTCTTTAAGTAAATACGACCACTGGAAGTAGAGATAATTTTGTAGTTTAATTCCTTTCTTACGTTGAGGCAAGACTTGAATTGTTTCTTGCGAGTTTGGGTTAAGTGTTCAGACATAAATGCTGTTGCCGGGAGTTATGTGACTACATCCATCAAGGTCTTCGGTTGTTTTGTCTTTCAAACGGTGGCGATTTCGGTAAAGCTTTTCTTTTACCTCTCGGGGGGCAAATTTGACAATAATAGTTGGTGGATTGCTTGAATCTTTGTCACGTTGATCTCTGTTGTCTTCTAGATTATGACTTATTGAGATATCTGAGTTTTTGATGTCTAGGTTGAGAAGCTCTCTTCTAATATCTTGAACTACATCCGTTGTATCTTCATGAAGACGAACAGGAATCCCTTTAATTTCCAGGCAGTCCCTTCTAATATTTTGCTCCAGTTCGTCGTTGAGTACGTGATATTCTGTCATCATTTGAGTCTTGAGACCATTGATGTCAGACTTTAGAGCGAAATTTTCCCTCGAGTGTCTTGACTTTTGCCGCCATTTCCTCAAACATCTTATTAAAGAAGTCCATAGACTTCTGAATCGCGTCTAGTTTATCTGAAGGGTTCTCTTAGTTGGAGCTCATGATAAAACGAATAAGTACAAAGGCAAAAAACAAGCACAAAAACAAAAACATGATTAGGTCAACTTAGAATCAAACATTACAGAGAGCTAGAAAATCACCGTCTATCTTGGGTAGGTCAACAACCGCTGACCACTGACCACTGACCACCAAACAAAAGACGAACAAACTATGATGTCTTGTTTGTTTTTATTTGATTGAGACAACAGTCCTAGAATGCATTACAGAGGCAGGCTATTGATATAGGCAATAATCACAAAGGATCCCATCATAAATAGAATCATGTAATTGAGTTGAATTTAGAACATAATGTCACAGGGGCTTCAGTAAAAAAAAATTGTAAAAAATGTTCGTTATTTAAGTATATACAATATTTTGCTCAACCCTTCCTGGGATTAAGAGATTGCTTTTGAATTTGCATTTGTTAATGGCATATTTCGTTGTTGGGATTTTTTCATACAGCAATAAGTATATAAGTTGTTTGATTCACCATGCATGACGGTTTTGCTATTTAAATTGATATTAACATCAAAATAATAAAGAAAAATAATCAGACTGTTGCTAATAAAAGTAGTTGTTTATTGACTCATGATATTCAGCACTTCATATACCTCAACTTAAGTTGCTTGCTTGTTAGCATTAGAAGCCAATAAATCTTTATCCAATTGGCAACAAAATTACAAATTTTCAAACCAAATTTGTTTATATTTACTCACACATACAAATTATATTTATCAAGTGATCTCTTTTTTGTACTATATGCTGTGAATTGTTGCTGCCAGTGTGATTCTGACCATCATCATCATCATCATCATCATCATCATCATCATCATCATCATCATCATCATCATCATCATCAGAACCATCTAGAAAGTAGTTGTCATCATAATCATCCATAATTAAACAAAAATTATGCAAAACACAAGCTACCATTATTAATTTGGTATCTAATTTTACATCGGGATGATCTAATCTTAATAGTTTTTGCCACCTCCACTTAAGTATGGTAAACGCTCTAGGAATTCTAGGAATGTACATTATTTGCATATTGGAATAAATTATCAAATATACATGCCATGCAGTTATTTGTTATGGCAGAGATGACAGAAGGTTAGAATGTGTAATTTATAGACAGTTTGACCAGTAAGGTTAAGGAGTAGAACAACGTATCTGTATTTTGATCATAAATAGTAGCAAAAAACATAATTTTAATAACGTTTTTTATTGAGTTTCTTAATGAGTGTTTGATAAGCAATACCCAGGCATACGAAAGATAATAAAAGGATATAAACTAGTTATACTATGCTTTTGATTGACAAAGCATGAAATGTTTCTTGCGTCACTTAATTGTGTGTACTACAAGCCTTTAGGTGAGTCGGTGTATACAAAGAATACAACAAGTGACAAATGGGATGTTTCATATGCTACTCAAAAGCAATATATCACTACTTTATATCACTCCATAGAAAATACACTTATGTAGATACATCGAAAAACTAAAAGCACATCGCATGATAGGAAGGAAGAGTGGAATACTGACGAATTTACAACAGATTTTCTACATTCTGATTGGCTGTGTTTTCTATGGTTTACGATAAAATTATAGTATAATTGTTTTAATGGACCCTTCTCAAAATTATTGTAGATGCAAAGCGAACATGAAAACACGCACACACACAAATCACACATTTTTGAAATGGAATTTGTAGCACTTTTTTGTATTTCGATCTTAGCCTGGCATTCAAGATAATTTTGAGAAGGGTCCATTGTGTTAGGTGTGAGGTGGTAGGAAATGTCATGATATATATAATACTATTTTTTTGAAATTCTAGGTGATATGTAGGAAATGCGTTTCAGGACAAGGTGTTATCAATCATCACACCTAAATCAATGAAATAATCTGGTGTTTTTGAAAGAGATTGAAGTGAGATTTTTATGTGTATATTTCAATGTTTTTGTATTGTTAATTTTTTAATCCTGATTTTTTTTTAAATTGATAGTTACGGCATTTAACTGTATGTGCTTAGAACTTTAAAGATTTCATTTTTTTGAACACATCCTATCATAAAGTGATCACTTAAACCAAACTTGATAACACTCGTTAATGAAATACTGTGTTGGTGTGTCGAAAGAATGACATTAATCAAAGTGCTGGTATTTTCAGTTATTAAAAAGTCGAATCATTCCAATGCTTTATAATATATCTTTAAGCTCTTTTGAGATTCCATCACATTTTGTCGCAATAGAAATAAATTGCATTGAGATCACCAAGCAGAAATATTTCCTTTTCAGAATACATCAGAATAAAGTTATTCTCAACAATTTTGTCCAAGATTGTAGATCTGACACAATCGATGTGTACGACACACTATATTTAAGGAAGGAGAAAAAAAAAGTATGGTATCACATAAAAAGAAGAAAAATACTTCACTATAGAAAGAACGAGACATATGATAGATATGTTTTTCGATTCACGCAAAATGAAACCTTTGAAGCCCTCAAAACAAATGTCAAGATAAAAAGCTTGTCGTGCAACTTTGGATATCTAACAGAGTTCCTTATCAGAGATCAAATTGTTGCTGCTGCAGCGGAGCGAGCCTGAAGCGAGTGAAGCAAGGCAGCGAATCTAATTCAGTCAATAAGCATATGTAAGGCAGAAAAAATCGAGATTTGCGAATTACCCACAATGCAATCAAACTTGACCCACCATGCAGTTCGCGACGCTTTAGAACAATAGATTTCTTTGTTCTAGCTATCCCAGAATACACCGTGCCACTTGACCCACCATGTTCTTCGGGTATTTACTATACAATTCCGGAATCTTATGATATACGACCTCCTTGCTTGGATTGGAACTAACAACGGGTAAGATTGTGTTTTTCTTGCAAGTAATACTTCGTTCTGTTACGTTTTTCGGTTAAAAATATGTATATTTTTACTGATATATATGCGTCTTATCTTTTAGCTTTCTATTTTACAAGTCATTGCATGAGGCAAGTCTTTCTTTAGTTCGGCATTCTGCTACCGTGAACCCATGCCATGTGCGCGTGAGGTGTGAAGTCTGATCTTCTCTCAACTTTTTTTTTTTTGTGTTGTTGTTGTTGTTGTTTTATTTTTCCATTAAAATAAAATGATATTCTAGATTTCCTATTTTGCAAGTCATTGAAAGAGGTAAGCTTTTATTTTTTGAGTATTAGTTCAGCATCTGTTGTGTACCTACGCACGCGAGGTGCTAACTCTGGCCTTCAAACTTTTAAAGATGTTATGCTGTGTTTTCAAGCAAAAATAACGATGTTTATTTAATATCTGTCAATCTTATCTTCTAGCTTTACTAGATTTGCAAGTAATTCAATGAGGTAAGCATTAATTTTGGATTATTAGTTCTGCATTCTGCTAAGCTTACAGTCAGTCGTGTGATTGAGCTGTGAAGTCTGATCTATCTTCAACTTTTTTAGATGTTCTGTTGTTTTTTTCTAGCAAAAATAAGAATATTTATGTAATATTTATCTTTCTGATACATTTCCTATTATTCATTGAACGAGTTAAGCATATATTTTTGGAGTATTCGGCATTCTGTTATCAACCATGTGCGCAAGGTGCGAAGTCTTACCCTCGACCTTTTTCTGGGGTTTTGTTGTATTTTTCCATTAAAAACAAAACAATATTTATCTAATATATATCTTTCTTATTATCTAGTGTCCTATTTTGCAAGTCATTGAAAGAGGTAAGCATTTATTTTTGGAGTAAGCTTATTAGTTCTGCATTCTTCTATCAACGATCGCGAGGTGTGAAGTCTGATCTACCCTCGAGCTTTTTCTGATGTCCTGTTGTGTGTGTGTGTGTGTGTGTGTTTTTTTTTTCCAAGCAAAGTAGCAATATTTATCTGGTAGATATCTTCCATGTTTCGTATCATCGAGTTATAGGACGACGCAGGCCAACCCTTACCGCAATATTTGTAACTTTTGTCGAACGTGGTTTTAAATCTTGTGAATAACACTTAACAAACTCTTTGAGGAATTATGTAGATCTTATCAGCATTATGTAGATCTTTATTGGTGTCTTTGTACGTCTTGTTTGGTATGTTATCATGCCTCTGTTTCTTGTGTGGAAATCACACCCAGGTTCTTTATGATTCAACGTTTCATTTGATAACAACAAATCTTTATCTCTTAGTAATGAAGATAGAAGACAGAATGTGATTTATAATCCTCATTTAGTAGACTGGTATTTTACCAAGCGTTGGCTTTATGATACTTTAGGAGCTGAATGACATTGGTATGGGTATGAATTTCAAGCTAGGTAGTATACATTGTCATGGCACAGCGAAATTATATAGTGATCCGGGTCTTTGTACTCTTACAGATGTTGCTCTAAAAGGTTTTTTAGCTGAACAAAACATTTCGGATCCAGAAGCTAAAGAACGTCTCATTAAAAATGGCTAAAAAGCAGCTCAACAAATTTGTGACTATGTAGTTGCTACTTTCAACATGCAATCCTACACCGCCAGGATCAAATTGGGTAAAGCCGAATATTCATCCTTGTAGAAAAAAACATGATGAAATTCCTCAAAAAGTTTGTGCTTCTGACTATGCTGATTTATTGAATACTGTTCAAAGACATACACATTGTAGCCCAAATTATTGTTTGAAAAAGAAATCAAACGAAGAAGTTCATTGTCGATTTAATTTTGCTTTTGAATGTTGTGACAAAACTAGGCTGGAATTTGAAAAGATCCACACAAAAGATAATTCCATTCAGTATAGAGCTAAAATAGTAACAAGAAGAAATGATCCCAGATTAAATAACCATCAGCGTACTCAACTAGTGGGTTGGAGAGCAAATTGTGACATACAAATTATTATTGATCACCATGCATGTATTGAGTATCTTTCAAAATATGCTGCCAAGGGAGAACCCAGATCACCTATGTTAAAAGATACATTTAATGCTGTTATGAAAATTGTTAGCTTGAACGAAACCAATAACCCTCAAAAAGTTATGAAAAAAATTGTGATGAAGACCCTTGGAGAGAGAGAGAGACGTTAGTGCACAAGAAACAATGCATTTGTTGCTTTCATTGAAGATGTATTGTACAACTTTTACTGCACTACCCATTAAGACTCCCTTTTGGATTTGTATGCCAAACGTATAATGTTCTGTAGTTCATTTCCTGATGTAATGGACTTTTTTTTTTTTTTAATTTGCAAAATTTAAAGCTTTCACTAAAGATATTCCTACTTATGACTCATCATCTTTTAATGTAAATGGTGTAACAATTCATTCTTTTTTTAAAAATTACCCGATACTTCTAAGTCATACAAAGACTTACCTGGCCAAAGCCTTGTGCATTTACAGGAAAAACGTTTGGGTGTGTAGATTATGTTATTATTGATGAATATTCTATGCTTGGACAATCCACTTTTGGATGGATTGATAGGCGCTGTAGACAAGCTACTGGTTTAAAACAATGCTTATTTTTTCAACTTATCAAAATTTAACATCCAATTGCCCGGGTCAATGCTAGACATTCTTGTGATAAAGTTAAGAAAATTAGTGCCCAGGACCTCTATGGGTTAGAACCATCCCTTCTCCTTGCAGTAGGTGCTGTTGTTATGCTAACTATGAATTTATGGCCAGCAGTTGGACTTTGCAATGGTTCAACTGGCACAGTTGTAGATATTATTTATTCACCTGATATTCAATCCCCAGAATTACCTATTGCCGTTATTGTCCAATTTGATAACTATTCAGGACCTTCATTTTCACATGTTCCAAATTGTGTTGCCATTCCTCCAGTAACAACTATGGCCAACAAAAAAAATGAGCCACATTAATCTTGGGGTTAAAATATCATCATTTGTAAACAATTTACAATACCATTGGTGCATTTGGGCACTAGTGGTATTAACTCTATCAACTAAGGATGATATTTTTCAATAATTATTTTTGCTGACGCACTGGAGCGAACCAGTGTTTTATCAAAAATAAAAACTAATAATTGATTTTATAACCTGTTAGGTTCTTCCCATTTTCCCCACGTCTTATCCTCAACAATTCTTTAAATCGGCATCTGTTGATTGTCACTATTTATTGCAATTTCTTGTTATTTCTTTTGATGTATAACTTCCAAGTTGACTTTCACTTTTAGGATTTAAAAAGTCTGCAACAAGTCAGTCGGCGACATGTCACTCGCAGCAAGTCAGTCTATGGAACAAATTGTCGTAAAAAGCGAAGGTGCATTTAATTGACAAAATTTTCATTGTATGTCAGTTCACTATTATTAAAAAATATTTAAATTTTACTTTTTGTGTCCCACTATGTTTTCATAATTTCTTAGTACAAAAAGTGCACAGTTCAACTCTAACGTTATTTTCTCTATTGAATTTCAGCATCACCCATCATTGCATACCTGCACAACCTCTCACCAATTAAGACAAGTCAACGGAACAACATGTACTTTGACATGAAGTAGCAGACAAACTCAAAAACAATTAGATCAGTTTGTTTCTCAGCCGAGAAACATAGTGCATTCAAGAAGAAGTATGATGCCTCATCACCAATAAAGATCTCTAACTATAGCCTGAAAAGAAACTCTACAACAAACGATGATGAAATACACATCAACAAGAGGTCGAAACTAGAAGAACCACAAGATGATGAAGTCAACTTTGATATAACTCAAGAAGCGACTCCACAAATTCTACCCTCTACTGACATCAATGAAGTCCTAACCTCCAACAAATCCCAAGTTTCTGTCGTTGGTAGGGTAGTATTCCATGGCCCTGTCGAAACAATTTCGACAAAGGGAAAACTTCTGAGAAAGCAGGAAGCATTGATTACTGATGCTTCGATCAGAGTAGTTCTTTGGGAGAACGATATATCCAAAATTTCATCAGACTCATCCTATAAATTGTACAAAATGATGGTAAAGAACTATCAGGATAACAGGTACCTTACCTTAAACAGACAATCATCTCGCAAATTTCCCAACAGTTTGAAAGGGAAGATGATGTCGATATCCAGCACCAATTTCAAACAGTCCATTGCCCTGCAGATAGTGTAAACAGCGTTCATAGATTTCTCTCGTAAAAAAATGCCACACTAAAGTCATACCGAAAGGAAATATTGCCAAGTGCAGTGAATGTGGACTTGCTCAGCTGCAGCAAAAATGTAGTTCAAGATACTTTGCTACAGTTGAATTTGGTTTAGATGAAAAGAAAGACATAACATTGAAACTTTTTGAAGAGAAGTTGATAAAACTTTATGAATTATACAAAGTACAGACCGATGTACCTATGTCTTTTGATCAATTTACAGATGATCAGATCACAGAAATGTTGTTAACAGTGAGTGCCAAGATTGTCTACAACGAGAAACTGAGTGTTATTTACGTTCAACTATTGTAAAAAAGCAAATATTAATTTACTAGAATGAAGTCATTTAACCCATGAAATATAATTTAGACAAATTAGTCTTTGAAGATATATTTCAATTGTTTTTTTCCTCTTATTAACTATTACATGTTAACAAGTATTTTAAATTCATGGGTTAAATAACTCCACTCAACTTCAACAAATTTTCAAATTTTAAAACAAAACCAATTATAATCAAAAACTTTCATCACAATTACCATTTAAAAGTAAGGTATGCTACTTTATACATTATATATTGTTCCAGTTCATTCCCAGATTGCGGTATATTGTATAGAGTGCTTTTCCGTTGACCATGCAAAGCAGTAGACCAACTAAAAAGTTTAAATCCATAGTGAACAAAAGAAAGCTCTACGTACAAACTACTAACTTTTAGCTGTACTATTATGGTCAACTGAAAACCACTTAATACATATAAATTGTATATAACTATGCTGCACAATTATTATGACATTTATATGATAACAAATAAAGTAATTAAGGATATTGAAACTTATGATTTATTGAACATTCTATCTCATAAACCGTAACCATCGTACTGACATGAAGAATGAATTTAGCCTATCGGGAGTGACGTCACAATCATAGAACCAAGACCAACCGAAGGGAGAAGACGTACAGAAAGATGGCTTCGAAAAAGTTTTGAATTTTTACCATCCTTGGTTGCTCTTTACGTTGTTTAAGGTAAGTATTCGGCTGTCGCACGCTTTTTCGAGGTGAAGTGAACTCTGTACGAGTCACACATTTTGAAAATTTACCTAGAATGATTTTGTAAGTGTATTCACATGCATCATTTTATCGATTAATGAAAACTTTAATACCAAAGGTGAAGTGGACTCTGTACGAGTCACATTAAAAAGAAAGTATTCACAAAATGACCTTGTAAAGGCATTCACATGCATTAGTTTTTTGATTTATGACCACTTTAATATCAGAGGGGAAGCGAACTCCGAACGAGTCTTATTCTTGACAATTTACCTAGAGTGACCTGATAAAGGCGTTCAGAGAGAACTACGTGGCGTAGCCATGAGGGATACGCTAGTTTAGGGATCGTTTTATCTGAAATTCCTACACGTTATGAATTAAGCAAGATTTTTGCTTATATTATAACATTTTGATCTTGTCAATTCGGATGACATTAAAGTTACTGATAACCACGACAATATAATCATGTCGCCGTAGGCAGTGTTTTCGGTTTTTTCGTGTTTGAATATTTAGTTTGATTTGGAAAATATCGCTATCACATCTTAAGATAGACTTTTCTTCGAGTGATTATCATGACCGCATGTGTAACATATCCGCCACTTGTTTCTTTCAAAAACATTAGGTGATTACCTAATACAGTGTCAAACCAAACATTGAGATAAAGGCAATAGAAGTGTGTATCTGCCTTGATATATATCTGATATGACAATGTAATTCATTATCAATAGATATATACTTCAGTTCTATTGCACAAGTGTTATCTAACTATATTAAAATATTTTTTTTATTGCATCTCAAGTTAATCGGCTTTAAAATATATTAACATATATATTTGCTCGAGGCCTAGTCAGTCTCTATTCTATTGGCAAACAGTATCTGCATCCTTTTGATGGAATGTTGTCTCCAAGTGTAAAATTAGAAAATTTAAAGGAGTTCTTGATCTTGGGTTCTTTGTTTTATTTACACTATTTAAAAAACAATAATTATATTTCTTGGATTAAAGCACAGCATTCATAAAGTGTACATATTTACATATTATAGGATAAAAACAATACTAATATGGAATAGATCCTGTCCGTACATAATATTCATTATTCTCTGTACGCAAATGTTAAAATTACAGTATTAGTTTTGTCAATTAGTACAACCCTTTCTAATTGTTATTTGTGATGGTTATGGAATGACTTTTGAGTTAAATATGCACTTCAATTCTTGATATATACAAAGGTTTTCAGTACTATTGAGATAACAAAAGAAATCAGTTTGTCAAGATCTGTCTTGACATTGAGATTTAAAAGCTATGAAGCATAATGCAATTCTATCTATTGATGTGTTTGACATACATACCAATGTCATTGAAGCAAGGTAGGTATTGCCTGTAACTGGTCATCTCCAATGTGCTAGAAAAATCTGACGCTTGTCATATTTGTAGTTTTAAAAAAAATCGCAAGTCTTGTACATTTTTAAATAGTGGAGATCAATGTGGTAGTGAATCTGGTGAGTTCAATTTAACTGTTTTTTTCATTCATACAGGGTTTATATTATGCAAACCAGTCATTGCTGGGAAATATGTTCATGCTTAATAACAAGCTGACTAGAATATGGGCAAACCATTCCCGCTTC
>JANTNT010217605.1:0-15364 GCA_024752375.1 Entacmaea quadricolor
TTAAGCTAAATTCAGATCGACTTTATGCCCACATACCTATCAGATTAGAGTCCGCCCGGTTTAATGAAGCAAGGAGTTCATTTTCTCATAATGTTGACTTCATTCTAATGCCGTTATGCTGAAGTTAACGATATTGAAATAGTAATTGTTTTTGTGTAGTCGCATTTCCTATCGCAAGGAAATGGTTAGTGACAGAATAAACCCTCAAGGGAAAAACTGAAATAAAGAAATCCAAGAAAACTTTAGAACTTACTCTAGTTCGTTCACTTTTAAAACACACACACACACACACACATTGAAAGTATTTCAAATCGACTTTATAAAAATTAATATATAATAGAGAGAAAAAGTTAGATGTCGATGAGTTTCTTTACTGATAAATTGAATATTCTGATTTTTGTTTCAATATTTTTAGACAAAACAGATTCGGTCTTTTTCTATTTTTTCCTACAGTTGTCAGTGCGCCAGAACAACCTGCGCGTCCTTGCCGCTAGAAATCAAACAGTCAATGAGGTTGATTCTTTTAGCTCCAAAAAGTCAGAGAATATATTCTGTTTCAAATCGATATTCCTGTAATCCATGAATGGTTAAAGAAGTAATTTGGGCCTCCCTTCTCGGAGGGGCACCGTGAGCGGTTTGAACTTTGGCCGCCAGCCATTGGACGAGCTGTCAGACCCTCAGACTGTTCGTCGCCGGCCGCGTGACGTCACTCGGCTTCAAACTCGGCCATCACAAGAGTAAGGTAAGCTGAAAGCCTTAGTTGCTCGAACAGAGCTGAAGGCTTCTTGGATTCTTCTTTGTTTCTCGCGTAAGACTGAACTAGCTTTGATTGCTGGCATAGCTGCAGTATTCAAGAAGCGTTTCGGATTGTCTGAGAGACATCTTGTGGTATTTTGTTTATTTAAACGTGCTCACCGTCACTTTGGCGCCAGTAGAGTCTTTGCTTAGATTGTTAGCCACATATTCACATTGTAAAGCCTGAATATCTGAAGTTCCATGAACGAGAATCTGTTCTCTTTCATTTATTAAAACAGTTATAGAATAGCTGTGGTTTTAGACGAACTAGAAGCAGAAAAAGCGAATCCATTATGGCTACCATGGCTTCGCTATTTTCCTTTACGCCACCCGCGGTCAAGCGTCTTCTAGGATGGAAACAAGGTGATGAGGAAGAGAAATGGGCCGAAAAAGCCATCGAATCATTGGTCAAAAAGCTGAAAAAGAAAAAAGGAGCCTTAGAAGATTTGGAAAAGGCCCTTTCCAATCCTAATCAGCCTTCAAAATGTGTGACCATAGCACGAAGCTTGGATGGTCGTCTACAGGTATCACATCGCAAAGGCCTTCCGCATGTAATTTACTGTCGTGTGTGGCGATGGCCCGATTTACAGAGCCACCACGAACTTAAACCTCTAGAATGCTGTGAATACGCATTTGGACTAAAACAGAAAGAAGTATGCATAAATCCATACCACTATCGGCGAGTCGAAAGTCCAGGTATGTTTGGCTTTGACACACACATCTTCGCTAACATCTCTATACCTTTGGTATAAAATACCTATGATTGCTTGCCACCTTAAGTGTAAATTGAGACAAATATGTCTTATCATATCTTTCCCCCCAGTTCTTCCCCCAGTTTTGGTTCCTCGACAAAGCGAATATCCAAGACCGCCGCCACCTCTACCGCCACCATTCCGTGCAACAGAAGACCCTCCGATGCCATACAATGCTTCTTTCCCCTTCGTGAATCGACCAAGACCTAGCGCAGCCGAACAGTCTCCTCCAAACTCGTTTGAAATTTCAGGTAAAAAAATCATTAAACACACAACTGCAGAAAATAAGCTCTCTATTAAAAAGGATTTAAACATCCATATTTTTTTCAAAGAAAAAAATCACTTGGGGCAAATTTACAAGGTGACTTTGGGATTCTGAGAAAAATAAGGTTTTTGTCTCGAACTTTTTAATTTCAGTTTCTTTTGTCATTCCTTCCATTTGAACTCCTAGATTCCATTCTTTGATAACTCTATAACAGTTTGTATATGGTAATTTTGCTGTATAGCGCCAATACAATGGATATTTATACTAAGTTGCGTTCTTTGAAGGATTGAATTCCTTTGCAACAAAATGAATGTCTGCATAACCGGAAACCAAGATAGAACGGAGTAAACTAACACTCTAGAAAAAATGTTTCCCAGCTAAATCTCGTTAATTTTCCCACTTTCACGAACACAACCCTTAAATACTTTTTAATAACCCTTGTGAGATGAGATTTTTACCCTATGTTTTCAAGAAAACATAGTTTCAATTTTGAGGACACGAGAAGTAGTTCTTGTGTTGTTATTTTAAAATCTTAGAACTGAATATTGATCCTGAGTAGGCTTGTGTTTGATATAACTTAAAAACTACCTTGAGCTATAAAGGGCTTGACATTGCCTTGTCCTCATTGACACCATAGATGTCCATGGGATATGATGTAATGGTTAGTCACTTCACAAATACTTTCAAGCATTGTTGTTTAGTTGGGTGTGTCTTTTGTATCACAGTCCAGGAAATTTGAGAAATAAGTAATGCTCTGACTGTGAAAGAGAGTGACCTTGAGTTTTGTTTCTTGTCTTTCAATATCTGTTTTCTATAAGTTCATATTCATTTCATGTTCCTGTAGTATTGTCTCTTCTCATAAAAAACATCAAAAGCTTCGATAACTGATAAACTGGTACTCACAGATGTTGCTCTACTGTTACTGGAGATGCACTCAGCCCTTATTTATTGTTTTCTTTATGCCTGCTTGATAGCTGTTTTAAGAGAGCTAAAATCTTATCTCTGATAAACTGCTGTTAGAAATGGCCAACTTTAAACAGCAGTCATTTCAGCTCCACATCTAAGATTCAAAACCCTAAAACAGATGGTTTAAAAATATTGGCTGAAGACTAGAAAGAAACTCCTTGAAGGATTTAATAAAAATAACTAAGTCCCTAAAATTATTAGAAAAATTTGTAGCACCACTAAAGAAGTGTGGAATCATTGATTCCACAATGCAAAATGACAATAAGAGGAAAGATTGGTAAAAAGCTATATACATGGCATTTAAAATGCTGTTATAATCATATCTTAACTTACTGGCTATTCATGAAAAGGTTTGAAAGAAAAAAGACAATTTATTTGTTCTTTGGTTAGGAGTATTATGCTTATCTCATAACCATCTGATATCTCATGTGATATTGAGTTCCCCTGCAATTCTTATGCCATTAATTTCCATGGCTATTCTTACATGTCTTTTTTGTCTATTCTATCTTTGAAGTTGTCAAAACAGAATAGACAAGACACTGCCTGAAGGCATAACAGGTGACATTTATGGGCAAACACTTAAGACTCTTGTCTTTTGAGAGTTCCTTGAAGCCAGTAAAAAAGCTTTGTCTTGCTTGGCTAATTGGATCGATAAATGTGTTGATTCAAATAAAAGACATCTCCAAATGATACAATGTGAAAATAACCTTTCTGTGACTTTATCCGAATACTTGTGTGTCTAAGAAAGTAAAGTAATACGGCATAATAAAATTATTTTTAAATTTTTTTGGTGCAACAAAAACATGTTGCTTTCCTTTCAGAGTTTATAATAAGTTGTTCAGCCTTTGTTATTTTCATTACCTTTGTTGCATGTTTGTTTTCTGTTGTATTTATAGCTACCAATCAATCAATTAAGTTTTGTTTGTTTTAAAGAATCTGGTACAGGCTATATGTCAGAAGATGGAGGATCACCTAGACCAGACACCATGGATGTGGATTCATCACCCCTTCCAATCAACCCCTCTGCAGGTAAGAAGAAGAATTGACACATGTGCTTTACATCTTTACACTCCATCAAACCTGTAAACTTCATTATACATATTCCCATGTTTGCACAAACACATTGTTGAGGGACATACTGTTGATGATATTTCTTGGGTTTGTTTTGTATTCTTTCCAGCTTCCTGGTGTTGAAACCCACAACTGTTTCAAGTAATAGAAAAATATTATTCATTACCTTTCGAGTTTCGTTATTATTTTTATCTCTGTTTTGATTATTTCTGGCGTTGTTTCCACTGATCTTGTTAATTAACCCCACTGAAAGAAATTATTTATTATAATATATTTTGTGGTAGTTCTTGCTGGTTTTCCATTTTCTTGATTCCATAAAAAAAACATTGATGCTTCCCTGCATAAAGAAAAATAAGCCAAGTTGTTAGGCTGGACTTAAAATGAAAGTATAACAAGCTCCAAGATACTTGTTTTGTTGTTTTATGGGTCATTAGAATCTAAATAAGTTTAAAAGTTCTTATCTCAATTTACTATATAAAGACTATTACTAATATACACTGTATGTCTTACAGTAGAATAAGACAGTTGATTTAGCAAGTAAAACATATATCTTAACAGTAGAACAAAGCAATTAATTCATTTTTTGTTACTCCATATCTGTTCATTTTCAAAGCAGTCAAAGTAGCATTAAAGCTTTGAATTTAAAACAACTTGATTGCAATTAATACCATATTTTAAATGTCTCCTTTTATTTCAGTATTTTATTAATTTTTATTCCACATTGATTCAACTACAAATCATTGCAATGGCCAATTTACATGGCACAACTTTTCCTTTCAACTGTCACATGCAGTCTGCTGATGCCATAACTTACGATTGTTGTAAAGTTTTAAAACGTTTTAAAATGCTACAACTTTTTGTCATACAACTATAGTAAGCATGTTTTAGTGTTGTTAGCAAGTTGTCAGCAGATTGCATGTAAAAGTTGTACCATGTAAATCGGCCTAAAAATGGTTGTTGCAAGTAAGTTATTTCATGGAAAATGTTTGGGTATTGATTGAGGCTAAATTCTAATTTTCATTATAATTTTTTCAATAATTGTAAATAAAAATGTATAGCATTTTACTTCCACATGATCTTAATTTCTGGAAATACCTAAGAATATCAGTTTTTTTTTGAGAAAGTTTTTATTTTTATAATAGTTATTATTAATACAATTACATTACCAAATGTCAAAGATTCTCAATCAATTGCTTGATTTTATAGCCATTATAAATTAATGAAATTGTATTACTGAAAGTAAGAGCTTCTTTGTTCTGTTTTACTTAGAAGTTTCTTAGAACCAACTGAAGGTTTGCCATTTTCTTATAAAAGGTTAATCACAATGACAGATAATGTTATTTAATCTACCCATTGATATACAACTAACAAGACATAAGGTAATAGCTAATTGCTGTGGTTAGCCTTGAAGACAAAGAGACTACCTAACAGGAAACTCTAATAAAAATCATCAAAGAGATAAGAAACATGAAAGATAGTTATTAAATGACAATTTGACCATGTTTTTTCTTCTGGATTACTTTAGTATTACTTGACAACCTTGATTAAACTTCTTTCTTTCATAATTTTTAGCAGCTTCACAATTTCCAATTGTTTCATTTCATAGATTCATAGGACATACTACCTGATTATCTAAGGACTAAAATTTTCACATATTACCAATTACTCCTTGAAGAATATCTTTTTATGCTAATAAATTGGTATAGCTTTAATCTTAAACATCCTGCTTTTTCTGATTATAGTTCATGTCAGACACCGTATTAAAATCTTTTTATCATTTACCTGTGGCCTGGATATGATTCAATCCATTTTAATCTTAAAACTCAACTTACATTTTTATAATGTTCAATTGAAACTCTAGTTATACACCTTAATATCCTTTGGGTAAACAAATTAAGCAAACAAAGATTATCATTTCTCTTTAAAACCATTCACTGTCTTTCTATTTTGCATTTTCCTTGTTCAAAACACAAATTCAAATTCAAAAGTTTAAGGTTTTCTCAAAACTTTTCAAAAAAAACAAAGCACTTAGCCAATAAACTGTAAATGTAACTGTAATTTAGCAATATAAAATTTTTATTATTATCCTTCAAATACTTAAAAGAATGTGCCCTAATTGGTTTGAAGAAAATTTTTTCCAAAATACTTTTCTTTAAAGACTAAGTTCTTAAATATATCCCCCCCCCCAAAAAAAAAAAAATCTGGGCAAATTTACATTTATGAAAGCATTTGCTTCAGAATGTTTTTTTTATAGATGTAAATCTGGTCCAGACCTGACAGTAATATTTTAGCAATAATGTCATATTTGCAGATCATTTTATTAAAGGTTAAAATCCAGCTAAATAAAGGATTAACTAGAATGCTTGGCAGACATGTAAATTGTAAATTCTGTCCATGTTGGCTGAGCATTGAAATGAATATTAATATTGGTCAAACAGAAGTCAGATATGTAATAAATTAGAAATCGTTTAATGTTCTGTGATAATTTTTATAGCTCCATGAATAAAGTTAAAATTTTAGTTAGATTTAGTAACAAACAAATTAAAAACATTCCGGCTATTCATAGTACAGACTTATATTTCCAGATAATTGTGGTCTGGATAGTTGTTTAATATTTCTATTTTATTGGATAGTCTTGGCATCTTGTATAGTTAACCTTGTCTCTACTCTGTGTGTGGTATGGATGATGTTATTTTTAGACAAATTTATGTTCACAACCAAACACTTGAACTCCACTATATACAAAGGGATGTTTAAATGAGACCCCTTGTTCTAAATACCAACTCAACTTAATTTGCTGCTCAAAACAATAGAATTTTCCCCTTCTGAGAATTGAATACTGCCTATTCTAATGTAAAGTGTTTTATTATTTGTTATAATCTAGTGCAAGGGGTCCATACTTTACTTAGTTCTCACCACATGTCGTTAATTCTCTCAATAATAATAGCTTATAAAATTAATACTTCGAAAAAACATGTTAATTGGTTTTGGAACCATGCATGTTGACAATCAACAGTTCTTTCGTTTGTCAGGAGATATAGTTATTATTATCTCTCAAGTGTCTTTGTCTTGCCATCCATTGATTGCACAACAAACTTTGTAATCTTCTAATTATTTTAGCAGATGTTATGGCTCATGTTACAGCTGTCAACTACCAAGAACCCCTGTCCTGGTGTTCTATTGCCTATTACGAGCTGAACAACCGAGTTGGCGAACTTTTCCATGCTAAAAGTACAAGCTTAATAGTGGACGGCTTCACAGATCCAAACACCTCTAATTCAGAAAGATTCTGTTTAGGGCTATTATCAAATGTGAACAGAAACTCTACGATAGAAAACACAAGAAGGCACATTGGAAAAGGTGTACATCTTTACTATGTCGGTGGAGAGGTGTATGCAGAATGTCTGAGTGACTCTGCCATTTTTGTGCAAAGTAGAAATTGTAACCACAGTCATGGATTCCACCCCACAACAGTCTGTAAAATACCAAGTGGATGTACGTTGAAAATATTCAACAATCAAGAGTTTGCACAACTACTATCACAGTCTGTCAATTATGGGTTTGAAGCTGTGTATGAGCTTACAAAAATGTGCTCAATTAGAATGAGCTTTGTCAAAGGTTGGGGAGCTGAATACCATCGGCAAGATGTCACAAGTACTCCATGTTGGATTGAGGTTCATTTACATGGTCCACTGCAGTGGCTTGATAAAGTCCTTAGCCAAATGGGGTCACCACGAAATCCCATCTCATCTGTTTCTTAAAAAAGACCAATATTTGAAATCTATATCACTTTTCTGGTTGTTTGTTGTTGTTATGGTTATTTGTGTTCCATATTGCTTTCTTTTTATGGATCTATTATACTTGAACCATACTTGCTAAGGTTGTAAGCATAAATTTGATTAAAATTGTTAGTTATGTACTGGTATGCATTGGTAACCTGCTTGCAGAGGTCCATATACTGTCTTCCATGTGTCTTGGGAAGATATATTCTCCCTCCTTCCTGCCACTCAGCCTTATGGAGGGGGACATGACCAGGACCTGCCTGCTACTCAGCCCTATGCATGGGGGACAGGACCTGCCTGCTGCTCAGCCCTATGCATGGAGGACAGGACCTGCCTGCTACTCAGCCCTATGCATGGGGGACAGGACCTGTCTGCTACTCAGCCCTATGCATGGGGGACAGGACCTGCCTGCTACTCAGCCCTGTGCATGGGGGACAGGACCTGCCTGCTGCTCAGCCCTATGCATGGGGGACAGGACCTGAAAGTAGAGTAATGTCTTTGTCTTTGTCTTGTCATAAGAGTTGCATAGTATTTTGCTGAAATCTAATTTTTATAAAATAAGTATCATCTCCTTGTGAATGTCCAACCTTGATTTACTCAGGAAAAAACTATATTGAGAAATCAAACTTGGTTTAGGACCAGTAATGCTTGTCTCATTCACATAGTGCATGTATAAAAACAACTAATACTAATAATCCTAGTTTTATTCCAGCATTCAATAACAAGTCCATAGTTTAAATAAGAACATGTATTCAAAAATAGATTTTTTCAGACAATTATACATTTTCCAATTATCAAAACCTGTTTAAAATCTCTCTATAGTTACAGCTTACTGTGTGATGTGCCGTGCTGTGAGCATTAGTACAAACTTTTTGACAGGTTTTTTTATGGCTAACCAATCATTTAGGAGTAGTACAATTTGATAATTCTGTGGCCACTTCCCAACCCTGTCTACAAAGAAAAAAAGAATCAGTATATTGTCAAAAAAAGGTTTGTGCTAGTGTTATGGTACAGTGAAATACACAATGAAAAGGAGATACTTTGGAATTGATTGATGCATAATCGCATATTTAAAAATGTACAGCATTGAGTTGGTTTTGTTATACATGTTGCACTTGTATCTGACTACTGTTTAAAATAGTCTTGATGAAACTGGAAGAGAGCTTTTTAATAATAATTTTTGAAATAATATCAAATATGTGTTTGAAACTACCTCCTAATTTTGAAAACTACAATGCAAGTAAAATGGAGTAACTTATTCAAAAGTAATAAATAACTTTGAATATTTTGTAAACTTTAATTTTACTATAGCCCTACTGATTGAAGATTAAAAGCATTGCCCTTCAAGCCTCTATGAGGATCACTGAAATGAGTAGCAATGGCAAAGTGGATTGAATTTTCCAAGACTAACATAAACCCTTCAGCATTACAAAGAATATAATTTACCAACAACAACACCCTTGAACTATATTCAATTCTTCCACAAACAAGATTACTTTTAACAGATAATAAAAATTATCATTGAAGTGTAACTTTGAAACCATCTTTATTAATTATTTACTTTTCAGACAAATTAATCATAGAATTGAAAACAAGTTTGATAATCTAAACTGGATTCTTATCCAAATCCACCCAGCAGAGAAGTGGAATTTTTTCTAACAAACCATAGCACATTTATAGTTTTTGTACTGACAGTCAGTTCAGGCACCTTTTGTAACCTAAATCCCTAAAGATTTTTTTTAAAATTTCTTGTGAGTGATACAAAGTCAAAATCTTTAAAAAGCAGATTCTCATCAGCTTTTATTCATGAAAAACAACTGAACTAAAAGCCTTATATTTTGTCCAATAATCCTTTTTTGCACTTAGTTTTTCACTCAGCTGGTATTGGTATTTAGAGTTGCACTTTGATGATAATAGTTGTAAATATTTGAGTTAAATGTTTGTCCATTTCTAGAATTCATCTATTAGAAACACTTTATTTGGATTGCAACCCAAACTGTATTATAACATTGTCCTGTTGCACATGTGAAAATACATTACTCTTTATTGAAATGTATAATCATGTAATCTAATGTGTTGTAAAAATGAAGACGTGCCTTCAATTAATTTGTTTTTTTCGATTGTTGTGAACCAGAAGCAAAGGGACATGGGTCATGATTTAGGGTATTTATTCATCCATCGCACAATAGAATGATAGCATAAACAATAGAGAACAATACAGGCTGTAGGTGTTGATTACCCTAAAACATGATGGGTATATTAAATCTGATTGGCTTTGAGGAGGTTAATTTGGGGCACCCACCACCATCTGAACAAACTCTGTGATTGGATGAAGAAACAATAGGGCAATATAAAACAAGCCATGCAAAACAAAGACAATAAAACAATGTCCTTGTTATACATGGCTGATTCTATTTTCTTGCTCCATTATTCATTTGTTTCCTCATCCAATCACAGTGTTTGTTCAGACGGTTGTGGGTTACTGTTAATTTGCGAGAGGTTTTGAATAAGATGTAATGACCTATAGTGTACCACCAAGGATGTATTACTAAAGCTTACTGATGTTGATTCATGATTGAGTGATTTTCATTTCACCGTGAAAGAATAGGCAATGTAATACATAGTAGTAGACACTAATTCCATTGTTTTCTTTTGTTTCTTTCAACTATTACTTAATAAATATACTTTTTTTTCTTTCGTGGTCAAATGAAAATCACTCTATATAAGACAATTCATTTATTTGATGTATTTTATTTAAACTATAGCAATTGAGGAATTTCACCCTGAGGAGTACTCCCATATATGGACTACGGAGATGGTCTGCTGAACAGGGTAGTTGAAAATTCTACAACAGTCTTGAAGTTGAGTATGTCTGCTGTAGGTACAGAAGATTTTGAGCTCATTTTGCCTTGTGGCAAGTCAAAAGCCAGTTTAGGGTCCACAATCTGAAAATAAATCAGTTTTATTAACACACATTTAAATTTTAATTGTATTTTAGTGATTAAATTTGGATAAAAAGTAAAGAGTACAACAGAGAATTTATTTTCGCGCAAAGAAAAAAAAAATTACTTCCTCTCCCCGGCGGGGAATCGAACCCCGGTCTCCCGCGTGACAGGCGGGGATACTCACCACTATACTACCGAGGAAGTGTTGGTTACAAGTTTATTGTTTTATTATATAAAGCCACTCTTTGTTGAAGTAATCACGTGGTCACGAACAATGTCAAACCGCTAAAATTCAAGATGGCTGCTGACTTCAAGTATGTATATTTCTGCTGCGAAGGTTTGAAGCGTTAGACAAGCTATAGTTACTCTGTTTCTTTGCATTTCAGAACAGCAGAGCCCTTAGAATATTACAGACAATTTCTGGTATAAAAACTGTTTAAAGTGCTGTTAGTTTTTGCGCTTTTTTGTGTGTTTCTAAACTTTCAAGTCCTCGAGCTTGATATTTAAGCTTATCTACATCTACATTTATTTAAGTCCATCAAAGAGGTTATCCTTCTTATTAAGCTTAAGCTTAATCTAATTGTAGAAAGAAAGTATCAGACCTGACGGTAGAGGACTTCAGGAATTTAGAGAAACAACATTAAACGTTGGTAAGAAGTACAGTAATTATATAAACTCAATATCTTTCCTGTAATGCACCTATCAATGTCTTGCCCCAACGGGGGGAGTGCGGGAATACCCAGGGGCTATTGACATTTTTCATAATTTTTTATCAATAATCCCCACTCTGGGGGGTGTATGTACATGTCAATAGTTGTCAAATGACCCACCCATAGAAACTGCAGCTCAGAGGTTGTAACAAATATTTTTTTAACTAAGAAAAACACCACAACCATGATGTCTGTTTAAAATTTACACATCATTTCATATAGGCATAGCGTAATAGGTAAATTACGAGCCCTAAACATGTCATGACAGAAGAAGACTGCACTAAGGCCTTTGACAACTTCTAGTCATTATATAGAGAAAGCCAGTTCAACTAGAAACCGTGGACAGCTGTTTCCAGCCAGTTCTCTAGATGCACCATGCTGATGAGGCCCAAGAGGCTGAAACAGCTGTCCACAGTTTCTGGTTGAACTGGCTTTCTCTATATAATGACTAGAAGTTGTCAAAGGCCTTGGTGCAGTCTTCTTCTGTCATGACATGTTTAGGGCTCGTAATTTACCTATTACGCTATGCCTATATGTCTTTTGAGCCCATCCCACATGGCTTACTTGCCTACTCCATCTTTTCATATATAAATATGTAGAGTGTGTTTTATGTACATAAATTCAGCATATGGCACACTTCTATGTCAAGAATCTTACATTCTTTAATACACCAGATTCGGGTCGACTTTCACTATGCCATGTTTCTGCCATTTTGAAAGCAAATTGTGTCTATTCTGGTCAAAATGTCAATAAGCCTGACTGTGTGGGAAGCCCTGCATCAAAAAAGGCCAAGTCACCCTAGACAAAGGCAACAATTTTTGTCAATAGCCTGTATATTGCCTGCACTCCCCCTGTTGGGAAAGACATTGATAGGTGCATAAATTTGATAAACTTGGGATCAGGTCTAGAGATAAGAAATCTATGTAAGCTTAAAGTTAAGTTACTTTCCATGTGAAGTATGTTTAGCTTAGTCTTATTTTTTGTATGAATGTATATCGTGTATTAGTCAGTCTCTTAGGCAGATATAGGATAATGATAATAATATAAATATTTTCATATTTTACCAGGGTGAGCTCATCAGCAATATGCTGTTATCAAGGAGCACCCTGGGGCAACTTAAATACTAACAAATAATTAAAATATACATGCATAAGATTAAGCAGTTATTGGATGAGGCTGAGTATAACATGAAGAATCATACAGACCGAAGTGGCTGTTATCTGCCAAAGCTGGAGGCTGAGGTGGATAACAGCCACTGAAGTCTGCATAATTCTTCATGTGAAACAATATAAGGAGAGTGTAATAGGTAAAATATGAGCCTTGAAACATGTAATGACAGAAGAAGACTGCACCAAGGCCTTTGATAACTTCTAGTCATTAAAAAGACAGCCAGCTAAACTAGAAACCATGGACAGCTGTTCCGGCCTGTATTGGGCCTGGTAAGTACGGTGTATCTAGCTAACTGGCTGGATCCCACGAAAAAGTATGTAACAAGAGATGGGCAAATTGTAGGATGATGACATCAGATCATGGAGAATTGACTGAAGGGCCTGGGGGGGGGTACTTCCAAATATGGACTACATGGGGATGATCTGCTGAACAGGGTATGGTTTTTGGAGTTTCTTGTCATGAACAGGGTATCCTTTTTCCCATTTTTTGTCATTTTCAGGGTACCTATTTTCCAAATACCGGTAACCTTAGTCACAGTCACAGCCATAATTTCCTCTATTGTTTGTTTACTGCAAAAACGATACTTGAGCTATTATTAGATCTTGTTATAGTGTCTTTTTCAAGATGTTCAATTGGCACTACACAATGAGAGTATAGGGCTTGTCATAAATGGGGATGTATAATCAAATCCTTTGTCATAAACAGGGTAACCATTTTAGGATCTCAGCGGAACACCCCACCCAAATCCTACTAGAGTACCCCCTGGGCCAAGGGCCCTCAGCCAATCAGAAGCTAGTATATATTTTGAAAAATAATAAAATTAATTATGAATATATATAATAAATGAGAAGCAATTGATACTAGTCTTCTGTTTTTAAGTGTATATATATATATTTGAACTGTCAGTCTTCATGGGTAATCTATTTGATAACATGCAAAGAGTGTAAAAACAATACATAGGAAAGAGTGAAATGCCATTCAATATTCGACTAAATAATCATTGGAATCATATTAGAACTGAAATAGAGTCTTGAGAGCTTGCAGAACATTTCATCAACAATGATCATAATTTCAATACGAACACAGAAATAATACATATAGAACAGATCAAAAAGAATGATTTGGATATCAGTCGCAAGAAAGATATCCTTAGAGAAAGAGAACGGTTCTAGATTGTAAAAATGAAGACTTTTCAACCCTTTGGTTTGAATAAACGAGTAGGTGAAGGGTTCAGGTATCACAATTATGAGTTCATTTAAGTAAATATTTTTTTACACATCTCGGTACCAGACCTCTTGACCTCTCAGATTTTTCTACACATGTAACGAATTTAATGAGATAATTAACTTATGACACAATAATTGTAACAGCACTCTGAAGGTGTAAACTGAAACAGTGCGAAATTAAAGTTGGAAAAACCTGTTTGTTTTGTTTGTTTAAGGTACACAGATTCTTTCTACAAATATAAATTTCTTAAGACAAATTACATTTTTTGTTATGATTACTATATGGTTGACTTTTCTTGATTATTTTCCATTTATATCATGTTTTATTATGTCTTTTGAGCCACATGTTTTGATGATTCTGTTTCAATTCTTCTTTTGTCATGTCATAAAGATGTCATATGGTTTCTGTAATATTCTTTAAAGTTAGTTGCTAGTCCAACGTAAGATTGTGTAGAGATGGATTAGTTGAATATGTTTGAAACCAATTTAGCAAGCATTTGTCTACTCCATAGTTAGCTAATTTGAGCAACAGGATGTCATGGTCTATAGTATCAAAAGCCTTCTTTAAATCATTAAAGATAACACCATTGAAGTCTGAGGCCTTTGTTAATGTTAACTGACCAATGATTTGTTGCCTCTAATAATGAGGTAACAGTACTACTGTGCAGTGTACGGAAGCCCAATTGGCTTGCTGCTAATAAATTATTCTTATTCAAGTAGTTATATAATTGATCATAAATTATTTTTTCAAACATTTTTGAGATAGTGGATAGGACTGAGATACCTGTCCTAATAGATTATTGAAAAATTAAAGTCAGAGAAGGTCTTATAGTGTGTGAGGACATTTTCAAGGGGTGCAACAGGAGAGGGATAAACCATTTTCTTCAGGAGGGAGTGGAGCAGTAGAGGGCCAAGCTATTATCTTGCATTGTTGCTCAGTATTCATCCACATTTTCAGGTTTTTAAAGGTCCTATTAGTCATTACTTCCATCTCTTCAGCCCAGATCAGTGCCAAAGCTAGGTCATGGCTGATCAAACAATCAGGGTCTTAATAGAACATTGGTTTGTAAAATTTCTGTAAACAAGATGTATTCTGTTGTAACACTCTGGTCTATAAAAGCAACATTATTATAAAGCATGACGGACAAAAGATGAACCCAAGCTACAGGGGTTGCAGAAGCAGAAAGTCACTGGGTGGACATGAGCCCAAGGAAAACCACTGGGACAGGGGGGGCACAATATCAAGAAAATAGAGACTACAAGGCAGACTATTTAAAGTTTGATCCAAACAGAATTTAGTAAGGGGATCTAGTGCACCCAGCTGCCCCTGAGCTAGTTAGACCAGAACAAACCACATTCACTATCACAGAAAAAGCCTATTGGTCAGGCGACATAGTGGTCTTTTATTAGAGGGGGGAGGGGGCTAGTTGAATTTTAATTTTACTTGATATAAAAGTCATTCATATATTGTGAATTATTTTCAGGATCAATATCTACTGCTGAAGGATCTGCTCTTGTCAAACTTGGAAGTACAACTATTGTTTGCGGAGTGAAGGCAGTAAGTGAAAAGATCTTCCTTTTGTGTGTCATCCCACATGGCTTACTTGCCATCTCCTTCTTGTGTGATAGTTTTTGGTGGGATCCAGCCAGTTCTCCAGATGCACCGTGCTGACGAGGCCCAA
>JANTNT010217716.1:1774-15361 GCA_024752375.1 Entacmaea quadricolor
TTTTTCCAACTAATTTTCAAATATCCTAAGGTCATAAGGCCCCTTTTTGCTTGGTGAGGCCCTATTCACAAAGAGGGGTGGGGTAAAAATCATTGAGGGGTCATGTATTTGTTTTAGTTTTGCCCCTTAAGCCTCTGGCTTGAACTTTTCTTTTATGAACCATTGTATAGTGGTATAGTGTAGATTAAATAATACACATGGGGTGGGTCATGTGTTCCAACCCATCAAAGGTAGGGGGCTTATGGCCATTTAATGACCAGTCCCTTCTACCTTGTAAGAAAAGAGACAAGTAGGATCAGCTTCAAAGTTCAACAGTTTTTATTTCCGCTATAAAATTACAAGAAGTGTATAAAGAATACATAATTATGTTATTTGTGGAAGGGTGCAGAGAACCTGGATACCTGGTAGCTTTTTTCCAATTGAAGATTTGTTTTCCATTAATCTCCAGGGGCTGAGGAAGCAGAAAATCACTGGGTGGCATTAGTCAAAAAAGCAAGTCTGCAAGGCAGGCTATTTAAAATTTTATCTAAACCAAGAACTTAGTAGGGGGCAATGCCCCCCTGGCCCCTTTCACTGCAGTTTAGTATCAGACTCACATTCCCTTCCTGCCCCTCAAACCTCAATACAAATACCAGCTGAATGAAAAAGCATACAAGGTCAGACCTTATGACCATCACCTCACCAGATTTCTTGTGGCTCACTGATGATTGTAGATAAAGTTCACTTCTTTTTAATTGTTTAGACTATTATATCCAGGACCTCAAGGGGGGCTGTTCTATTGCTCAATGGATGAATAGAACGAAGAACAGATATCCTAAATCATGACTCATATGTAAAAAGTACCTCAAGCAAATTTTGGGCCATGAAAAATGCAAATATGTTGATGGATAAGAAAAAATGCCACTGCTTTTCTGGTAACTTATCTACCCCAGACTTCTACCCAGTAACTCTATCTTACTGACACTGTGGCTGATGGGAACATTTAGTGAGTTCATGGTGTACCAAGAAAGGAAGGGGAAAAACCCTTTGTGTGGTGCCTTTCCATATTCCCTAGTGAACAGGTGAGTCTGTATCCACCCACTTTACAGATTTGTCACAACAGACCAGAAGGATGAATGTCCATTTATTTGCACTTTCTTTGTACCATATAAAATATCTGTAGTTTACAATATCAATCTTCTACCAGATAAAAACTTCCCAAGCCTTCCACAATATCACACTTACACTCACATTGTTGTCAGTCTTATGCACTTATCAACCTTATTTGTGCACGAGTTAAATGGTTTAAATATCAAAGACGTGTATACACATATATATACGTTGTTCATTGGCTGCTGGGAATCAATGGCTGTTGCTTTAAATTTTTTTTCAATTTATTCTTGGTTTTCACCTGACATCAAAAAGCTAAAATCCAAATTATACACCTCACAAAACTGTTCATTTTTTTCGTTTTGTGATTAATCATCAATTCTGTCACAGTTTTCATAGATATAGAAATAGTGAATGAAATTTGTTTGAAATTGTTATTAACTTAGTAGATAATGGGTAACTTTGTTTTGATGAACATTGCCATTAAATAATTGAAATGTTTTGCAATATAAACATTTTCAGTCTTTAAGATATGACCACCATGTCAGTATCCCTCAATGGTACATAAAGGTGGTAGATGTTTGCATTTCAACTAAATTATGAGCATAATTGGTCACTTGGAGTGCACGCCATATATCCATGAAACAATTATTAACCATTTAGTGGGTAAAATATTGTTATCAAAATTTTTATCTGATAGCTAAAAATTCACTCAGGCATAAACTACACAAAGAAAGACAAACCACAAGATACCCCCAGGGGGTATCCTCCAGCAGGATTTGGGTGGGGTGTTCCACTGGGATCCTAAAACCATTACCCTGTTTATGACAGAAAAACTCAAATTCTCATACCCTGTTTATGACAAAAAATATGAATGTATATCCCTGTTTATGACAAACCCTATACTCTCATCCTGTAGTGCCAATCACTAAAATTGTACATCATGAACAAGACACCATAAAAAAGATCTAATAATAGCTAAAGTATGTATCATTTTTGTGGCAAACAAACAAACAAATAAAACTTTGTCTGTGACTGTTACTAAGGTTATTTTGAAAAACAGGTACCCTGAAAATGACAAAAATTAGGAAAAAGGATATCCTGTTCATGACAACTCAAAAACCATACCCTGTTCAGCAGATCATCCCTGTATAGTCCATATATAGGAGTACCCCCCACCCCTGGAAGATACCTTGCTACTGTTAATTGCACTGTTCTGCTTCAATGATATCCACTAGTTTGTACATAATAGTGCAATTAGTGCATTTAGATAATACTTGTAAAATGTTATTTCACAGATATATGGCATGCACTCTAACTTGTCTAGCTCTATAAACTTAAACCCTGGCTGAAATATATGGTTTTGGCTGCTCTATTGGCCCATAGAGGTTTATTATATGTAAGTGCTTGGAAATTGTTCGATGATGTAGGTGAAAACCAAGAATAGTAGACGTCATAGTTGATTACACTGTCAGTTACACAGTAACCATGGTTATATGGAGATACAATTACATAATCATCATATAGGAGCTCTATTGAAATCTTTGCATGTTCTGGTCAAGAAGGAGTAATTATGGTTCTAAAATTGATTCTAAAATGTTTAAATCTTATTTAACAGTGAGGCTTTTGGAAAAAATCAAGTTTAAACTTGTGAATAATACAATTATATGTTCATAACAGAATGTTACAATTTTGCAAGAATTTCTGTGAACATAATTTTAGTTTATTCCCAAAAGCCTTGCAGTCAAGTGAGAGTTTTAGCAAATCACAAATGGCCTAACCTTTCATTGCCATTTCCAATGATATGCCAATCATTAAAACAATGAGATATGTCACTGTCATTTGTTGTTTGGTACTGCTGTTGGCTCTAATTCAAATACAATATCACTTTACCCACCAAACCATGGTTTTGTCAGACAAATTCGTATAACAACTCCACTCCTCCCTCTACGACTCTGTCCACACATTTCTGGTGGAAATCTTGTTGGAGTCTCAGAAACAGGTTGCATATTTAGATTGATAAGGACAGAACTTAAAAAGCGAAAAAATGTGTTCCAGTATGAGGAAATGTATTTAAAATTGAATATAGCAGTGCCTATGGAAATGAAAAAGAAAAAATGGACCAAAATGTTCATTGAAGAAAGATAAAAACCTTGTTACAAATTCAGTTTACATTCCTTTGTGTTTGTGGGGGGAATTGTAGACATTTGTAGGTGGAGTCATCATGTGAATTTGTCTGACAAAACCATGATTTGACATGTTCAGTAGTACTGAACTGAAAATATCTGAAAATATTTAAAAAGACTGATGCCTCTTAGGCCCTGACAAAATGAGAACAAATTGTGGCGGCAACATCACTTGTTGCCCTGTTTTGCCTCATGAGAAGCATCATGGTGGACACAAATTGTGTGTCCATGATATTTTTGAAATATCAGAAACATTTGTGAGTCCACACCTAGTGCAACAATGTTGCTGTGTTTTGCCATGATGAGCATCATCGGAAAACCATGTTGCTGCTGCAATGTATCCTATTTTTGCCAGGGCTTACAAGCTTATTACATTTTTTTCCACACCAGTGCATTCAACTGTGGTTCGGGCTTAAAGGCACAGGGCTCAAAATAAAAGCTGGTCAACAGACAATGTCCAGTTAATTAGGAGTCTTGACCAATTGTTGTCTTGCTAGTCTGGCCATTCATATTCCGAGCTTGAGATTCAACTGGCAGACCTGCCATTACTTTGAGCCTTGTGGCAATACAACAACTCAGTTCACCAGCTGCACACTAAAACCAAGGATTTTACTCTTTCCTAAAACTCTATGGAAAAAAGTAGGCATCATTCTGAACATCAAAGAAATCAATGCAACTCCTTCCACTTTATGTATTTTACATCTAAAATTCAATGTCAGATTTTAACCTTCAATAATCTACACTTCTTTACTATTTATAACAAACAGTTATCATTGCAAAAGTAAAACCAAAACCATCTAAAAACCAAATCAAATCAAAAGTATTTGTGGATGATTAATAACACTGTTGTACCCTACTATACTTATGTGTCAATTGTTAATGTGGTGTGTGTAATTAATGTAAATATCAAAAGTATATTAAAATGATCAAAGGTAGGAAAACTCTAGATTCAATCTTTTTGCACTTAAAACAGATTTGTCAACTTATTTAACATATTTTTAGCATGAAGCACACTACCAAATACCAGTAGGCCAAGAATTTTGACATTTTTCAGACAATTACTTGAATTTTTTCAAATTTCCATCTTAAGGTGATGTGAAATGGAGCAATTTGCAACAATGATTTTCCATGTAACAATGTTCTAAATATTTTTTGCAGATGGGCCTGTGTTTCATCATTACCTTTACACCAAGCAACTTCAACTTGTTGCATGGAAAATCTGTTGCAAATTGCCCATGCAACATCACCTACAAGCAATGTTGGCCAACTTTTTAAAGTCATGTTGAAAACTACCCTGTGTACTCCCCACCTCATGTCTGCTTTAGTTGGGCCTCTTTGTTCAAAGTATCAAGAAATTGTCAGAAATCTTGGCTATAAAACTTAAAAAAAGATTACATGAGTGGGAAACTTGTGGTATTGACACTTTCAAATAGCTTCAAACTAAACCACACCAGTCAATATTCAAAATGCTTGAATACAGCAAAGCATGATAAACATACATTTTCCATTCCTGCATGCTGAATCTTATCTAATAGATGAATTCACTTCAATGATCATGAAATGTTGGTTCCAAGAGGAGGATGGACTATACTTTTGACTCGGCTACCTGTGTAATTAAGCTCGGTCAAAAAATGAATTTCTTTTTTGCCTTTTTTACCCTGTACGTGTGTGCAAATGTTGCTTAAAGCACAACAGTAGCCCAGTAAACACTTGTAGAGAATCTCATAACATTTTTCCACAACATGAATGGTTGCTTTTTTTCCATAAATTTACTGTATTTTAAGTCCCATCTTATCTTGGAGCCACTGTTTAATGGTCAATGTGCAAAAGACTGTTGATGAAAATGAAGTGGCCCTCCCCACAAAATCAAAATTTCCAAACAATGAATGAAATAAATGAAATGAATGTCATAATCAGGTAAGAAAGACGTGGATTGAATAATTATAGACTTTGTCGATTTCCATAGTGAAATTTGAAGAGTAAATCAAGTGTCAAAACTAAAATATTGTTGGACTGCATGTGTTCATCTGAAAAAGGACTGGATGAGGGTGACCTCGCTGAACATCAAAACATGCTGTGAGTGGTCGGTTTGTGCATGCACTGACAGCTGGTACAGTGAGTTATTCAGAAAGGTCACTTTGAACACACTTCAGTGTGTATGTCTGTATGCTTATCATGCATTATAGTACCAAGACAAATTATATTGTCTTTGTAACCAATCATGCAAGATGCCCTTTCATTTCAGAATAAAAATCCAAGCTCATTGCACTCTTAAAAAATGAAGCACTTTATGCACAACTTTTAAAATAGCATTAACAACCTTTAAAAGTCTGCTTGTCAAATTAAATCGTACTGCATTAAACTTAACTTTTAAATATTATTTCTCTATACTAATATTAATATTTAAGTATATTATATGTGATGTTGACAGTACTATAGTGGATTTTAGTTTCACTTTTGAAAAGTTATCTGAGATAAACTTAGCTAGTCACAAAACAGCAAGACTAAATCCACTTTAATTGATTATTGTGGTCAATTAAAGTTACTGAAAAAAGCACAGTTAATACTAAGACTAAAGCCTTGAGTTACATTCATTAGAAGGTTAAATAAATACATAGTTTTATGTTGAGTTCTAAAATACAGTGAGTTCTTGAGCATGAATGTATATGAAATTCTAAGAGTATAGTAAGAAGCACAATCATACCTAGTAAGAAAGATGGCTATACTCAATTTCAGAAAAATCTTCGAAAAGTAAGTTAAAAGTTATCTCTTTGCCTAATACATGTTCTATTCATTTCTTGAACCTGTCTATAAAAGTATTATGCTACTTTAGGTTAAAAAAGTGACCTGCAAAACAAAACGGAAATATAAATGAAAGAAAAACAAAGTAAAAGGAGTCTATAAAAGTATCTGAAAGCTTAAGTTTTTCGAGTATAATGGCATTTTGCTACTTATTTATTTTTAATGCAAAAATAAAGATGGTGTTCCAAGCAATCTAATTGTGTGACCACATCCCCAGGAACTGTTATTGAGACCTCTTATTCTATATTTTTAACAAAAAAAGAAAACAAATGAGATAACAGCAACGTCTTAACATCCAGAATTTTAAAATTATATTATACAAGTACTCCAAGAAAATCAAGTCACATTTTAAGGTAAAGACAGGGAATATTTTTTGTGTTATATGTGTTTTCAAATTTTTTCTAAGGGCTGTATTCACTTTTGCTTTAGGCTGACTATAGGGCAACAAGATATTACTTATAAATGAAAATGAAAACAGTCCTACGAAGATTTACAACATAAATAATTTAAGTCATTTATTGAGTACATTGCGAAGAAAAGATCAGAATATCGAAAATGTGTGATTTTTTAGGGTTATTAATATTTTTTTTAACCTGCACAATATTCTTCCCCGAAAATGCATTATGATGTATTTTAATATTTCGGTTTCTTATCAGTTATATTAAATTCACTACGCATTTAGAAACAAAAGTTACAAAGGAACCGCCTTCGAAACAAAAGAGAATCAACAAAGGAAGAGTGAATGAAAACGCGTCGCACAAAATCCGCCAATCTTTAGACAATAACTTTGACGACAACAGAACAAAAGCTTGATTATCAGATAGCCATCGACGGTTACAAAGGTGTGATTGCACTCTCGCTTATATTAAAAAGATAGATCTTACTCGTGTTGTGTTCAAAAAACTCCTAAAACTGCTGATTTAGTGTCCAGTTGGAATGTGTGTAAATAAATAAACAAAAACACTTCGGTATACTTCTGCTTACCGCAATCTGGAAAAATAGCAGATAGTTTACTCATATTCGGCATCCTTGTTCAGCTTTGACTTCGATGCTAGGTTGTTCAACGCGTGTGGCAGGACTTCCCTCGCGAGAAAGGTTCTCGTTTTCCAAAGTTATTGCCCGGTAGTTAGATTCCGTGGGGTTCACTATACTGTGCGCGTTTGGCGTCCCAGCATTCGATCTCGTCGCATCGCTCGTCTCACTTTCAGAATTTTGATAAGCTTGTGCAGCCTGTGAATGAATGTTTTGTGGTGCAGCTACAACAATTAACCCTCCTTCTGCGGACTTTTCGACTGTGATCGAATTCTGCTCAGAAGTGGTCGGGACGATATTGTTCAATCCAGTTGCCACAAGGATAGGCGCTGAGCCCAAGTGATTGACCGGGATCGCATACGTTGGACTAGCGAGCGAAGAGGCCACCGTGACTGTAACATTTGGTGGTCGTACGGCCTGAACTGTAACACCTTGTGGTAGAGCAATAGTGGCGTTAGCTCCAGTTGTTGTGACAAAAGTTGGTCGTATGATCATGCTCCCTCCAGGCACGAACCCAACGCCTCCAAGAGTAGTGTAGGCGACTCCACCGTTGGCATTGACGGTGACGGTTTGGGCCTGTGGGAAGGCCTGTGCCACGTTTCCTTGGTGTGGAGTTAAAACAGTCGAAGCAAGCGTAGTATTCGGTGATGTTGTGCCATTTATTGCTAACGACTGACTCTTATAAGCATCTTGCTGCACAGGCCAGCCGGTGACCACTCTTGGTTGAGCGTACGCTCGCTTTAAAGACTTCTGTCGCCTTCGTGGCCTATATTTATAATCAGGATTGTCTTCTTTGTGCCTTTTGTCTAACCTCGCAGCCTCGTCTACATACGGTTGCTTTTCAGAAGCGGAAAGCATTCTCCACAACTTCCCAAGCATTTTGCTAAGCTCGGCGTTATGAACGTGTGGATATTGTTCGGCCAGTTTTCGACGAGCAGATTGTGCCCACACCATAAACGAGTTCATTGGTCGCTTTACATGGCTGTCCTTCTTTGGTAGCTGGACTTCAGAGTAAGGCCCTGGCATAAGGTGTGCTTTCACAGGCAATCCAGTCACTTTTAGATTTGTGTCAATTTGTGGACAATCCGAAACTACTATTGTGTTTACCTGGTTGGTAGTTGAGTCGCATAACGTGGATGGGGTTGTATTCGACTGCACTAAAACTGCAGTTGTCGTCGGCAATTTCCAATTAAAATTCTGATCACTAGTCTTTGGCTGTTCTACTTTTTCGATCTTTACTTCTCCAGGAATCTCAGGCTCATTTTCAGCCCCTACTTCCTCACACACAGCCGCAGCCATTTTGCTCACTAATTCCCCTTCAAATACAATCTCAAAGACTCAGAAATGACATATTTTCAATCACGTGACGGCTAGGAGCACGTGATAGGCGGGAAAAACACGCTTCGATTTAGCCAAAATTTATCTCAAATTTCGAACGAATATGTTCGAACTTCGATTGCTTTTAGTCTTGCTCACAAGAATTGTCTTTATCAGGCAGATTTAAAGAACAAACGTTTGAGAAATTCAGAACTTTGGGTTGAACAATGCCCGGCGAACAATATTGCATAGCTTTTTGTTATAATATTCAGCCTGTACTTGTATTGTGTGGACAAATTAGCCAATAGGATCAGATAGAATGTTTGGAATAAAAAGCATGCTTGATTAAAGGAAATACCAAACAAAAGCCGTCATCACGACTGAATGGCGCTTCATTGTTCTCTGTTAGACATTTGCGGCTCGCCCAAATCCATTATGCATACCAGTGATGACAGTGAAGAATAGCTCTTGACAATATCACAAAAGTTTATTGTCAAACAATATGACGCCATTGGTCAAACTGGCCACAAAAGCAACAGATGAAAGCTTTCAATTTGGCTCGTTTTCTAAACACTTCCTCACAATATTACTTTTATATTCAAAAGAATTTTATTATTAAGGAGTTTTTTCCTGTCGCGATTGGGACAATTAAAGGAAATAATGTTTCCACAAATAAAACAGAAAAGAATCGGCCGTTACCGTCCAAGAATTCGAGCATAATCAACTCACAATAAACAGCTGGTGGGCTGTAATTTTCATAAAGTAGGACATTTAAGATAGAAATTTCCTTTAAGAGAGTTTTGGATGCAAAGTTCGATCATAATGAAGCTTCGAGATCGATTGCACACGTCAATAGCTGGAAATTTATTCTTGTATTTTTATTTTATTTACTTTTACATTTTTTTCTCCCTTTTGTGTTTTTACGTCTTCTGTGTGTACCATGGATAACTTAGTTTGATTTACATACCGTCCTACCAACATTTGAAGAGGCCCGAAGTGAGCGAAATATATTTGTTATATGTGATTTTTGTGGGTGTCCAAAGCTTCTAACTTAAACCTTTAATTAATATGGTCAACTTTTCTCTCCTAAAAAAAATATTAAAATGAGAGTCAAGTCTCAAAGTGCAATGATTATTAGTTTACCAAAACTAACTTGTCATTTTTCATACCGGAAGAGTTATTTTTCTTGACGACTATGAACTCTTTTTTTGAGGTCAGGAATTGACTTCCGTTTTCGTTAGGATTTGAGTTCGGCAATTTTCACTTCGTCCGTAGTTTTGGCCATTCACGACCAGACATGTCGTATCTCCGGGGACTAAACAAAACGATCGTGCCAATTCGAGATGATTGCTTGGACTTAACATGCCTATATCCCGATAAACATCACCTGTAGAAGGTGTGATCAATGAGAATATTGCGTGTCTCACACCCCGGGGACAGACAGCCCCTAAGGGAAAGGAAACTCTTAAATTAACCTGGTATAGTACTTATAATAAAATGCGATATTGCAAAAGTATATTTTTTCAAAAAGAAAAAAAGCTATACATTTTAGTTGATTCTTCGTAGAAGGATCACAAAGATGGCGGTCCTTTTGTATTTTTACACAAATGACGTGCTTTCGCGCGCAAAATTTTATCTGAGTCTATTCTATTCTGACTTCACATATTGCCTCTACCTTATTACAACTTAGACTAATTCATTCGGTTGAACAATTAAAATCTGTCATGCTTTTTAATTTGAAGTTCGGCCTGATCAAACAAACGCGGTAGCAGATAAAGACAATTTCTTTCCCGGTCTTTTGTCCCTTTCTTTATTAATTTAAGTCATTTGATTTAATCGTGATATGTATTATAGATTGTTGTATTTAATGTTTTTGTGATAATCACTTAGTTCATATCAATCAGGCAAAAATTCCGCCCTCTTTATAATTTTTTTGAGTAAACAAAATGAAAGATAGCAAAAAGATTATTATTAATATTTGTTTGTTGTAAGGACTATTTATCAGAATTAATCAGCTCACATTTTGTTCAAAACATAAAATTTTATATAATTTTTTTATTTGTTTGGCTAGGCTTGGTTTTGCATGTTTTTTGTTGTTTATTGTTGCTGATACTTAGTCCTACTCCGGCGTTTCCGTGCGCGCGCAAATATAGAAGACTGGATACCATTGCGATCAACAAGGACGTTACCAAGGCAACAACAACAGAAAAACTTTATCCGCCATTTTGTTGAACATCAAACACACGAACAAGAAAAGATCCCAGTCGAAAAACTGTCTTAATTTAACAGGATTTATCAATAAATAAACCATCAGGTTCCCTTGAAATATGGAGGTAAACACAACCCATGTTTTCATCACTTTTTAGGCTTAGTTTTGCAACGTTTTTATTTTAAAAGAAAACATTTTTCAGATGTTAATTTTGTGTTTTTACGATTGCGTTTTTAGGGCGACAAGAAAGAGTCAAAAGAAAAGCCAGCTATCGAAGAAAATGCATTTGAAGCCTTGGAAAGAGACTTCCAAGAGGTACTTCACTGATAAATGCTTCTTTCTTCAAAGGCATCTATAAAATAAGCTTACTTAAGTTATATTGAGATTGAGAGACAGCCCCTCGACTCGTAGCATTAAGAAACAGAATGGTATTGGTTAGTGAAATTATAGAAATACATGGAATACATTCAGATTAAGGCACAGCTCTACCCATACACAAGTAGAAGCTGTTACCTAAATTTTGTTTTTATTGGGTATTCTGAAAAACAAACCTTTCTGAGCTAATAGTATTCATTATGCTGAGAAAGCATTCACCATTCCAGTAAAATGGAGGTAACTTAAATTTATCATTTTCACAATACATTAAACACTGTTGAAATCAGAAGGCAAGTCAAAGTGAGTTTACCTTGTGGTAACCAACAGTAGCTTGCCTTCGCACAAACGACAAATTGTCTATACTTGTGAGGGAATTTGAGCAAGCGCATAATCGCAAGTTGGTGCAAGTCTACATGTGCCACTGGTAGATTGGGATTGTACCATTAAGATGAAACCAAAGACCCTTCAACTCGTGAAGAAGCAAGCTCATTATTGCAAGTCAACACAAGCTACTTTATGTCATTGCAAGTTGGCATGCATTCGAATGAAATGCAAGTCTAAACTTATATGGACTTGCATTCTCATTTCAACAGGGTTTTATATTTAAAATTTTGGTAATTTTCTGTTTTTGCTAACTAGGTGCTGGGGGAACTTATGGGGGATAAGAGTTTGGAGAAGTTTCGAGTGGAGTATGAGAAACTTCACAGAGCACTCAAAAAATCCCATGAAAGTGAAAAAAGATTGATGCAGAAATGCAGAGAGCTGAATGCTGAGATTGTTGCCAATGCTGCAAAGGTCCAAACTGCATTGAAGCTGTCACAAGAGGACCAGACAACTATTGCATCTCTGAAAAAGGTATGTTGGAAGAATATAAATTTTAATATTAAAACTTTAAGTCTAAATCACAATATTTCCCTATTTGCCCACATGGGCAACATTGTTTCATAAAGCCCTGGGAGGACTCCCTTAAAAAATGGATAGGGTGTTTGACGGACCTTTTACGGTCAAAAATAAGATTCTTGCATACCTTTTAGGGTCTCAAACTAACACCATACCTTTTGGGGTCAGTTTTCGAACTTTACTCAAGATTTTCTAGCTGACCCCTTTCATTGTGACCTTGAAATTAAGCCTTTCCTCTTTCTCCACTTTCTTGCTAACAGTAAATTTTTTGCCAATATTAACCACAAAAGGGCATTCATGGTAGCCCTTAAAATGTGGTCATGTCTTTTAGGGTCTGAAATCAGTACCTGAGTTAATTTAATGTGTACCTTTTAGGATCATTTTCAAAACTGTCTGTCGAGCACCCCTATCAATTTTAAAGACAGTACCCCCAGGCATAAAGCAAAACATTTCTGAAAAAAATTGATTTCCAAATAAATGTTGCACTTACAACTTTTAACATAATAAGAAATGACATTTAACAAATTCTGTTTTCATTTTCCAGGAAATTGAGAAGGCGTGGAAGATGGTAGATGCTGCACATGACAAGGAACAGCGAGCAAGGGAGACCATTCAGTCATTGAAACTAGAGATTGCCAACCTTAGTAAACTAGTTGAGCAAGGTGCTGGTTTGACAATGGGACAAGATCACAGGTACACATTATTTAAGGAATGGTCAACACTCAATACATGGAAGGCTATTAGAGCTGCACAAAGTGAAGCTGAATGCAAGTCTGGATTTTTGAGTGCTTAGCAGCCCACCAAGAACATCCATAGCTCAAATGAATGCACAGCTGAGTGTTGACTATTTCTTTTATAACACAACTATAAACCTGAAAAATATAATTAGTAGAAAGGTTTGATAGTTGATAGGGTACTGTTGATAGCATGCAGTCCATCACATTGTGTTCTTGATCATGCTAGTAAACCTATCAAAGCTATGTTATAATGATATTTTATTGCAGTCAAAAATGTCTGCTTTATTGAATTTTTATTATTAGCATTACATGGGTAGCATGCATGTTGCATTAGCAGTGTACCACTTCTGTGATTCTGTGTTTTGGAGTTGTTGGTTGTCTCCCTTGCTTTGGAGGTTTTTCAGGTTCTACAGTTTATTTCTCACCACAAAAATCAACATGTCCAAATTAATTCAATAACCAAATTTGAAAAAAAAGTCTGTATTATCTGTTGCCCTTGGAAAATAAGATGTTGGTTTATTTTCTATAAAGTATTGATTCAACATTTTATTTTTACTTGGTAGTGTGAATGAACTTCTAAAGATCAAAGATGAGTTAACCAAGGAGAGAGATGAGAAGTTGGCTGAAGTGGCCAAATTTAGGAATGACCTTGCTACTGCCACATCAAAACAACAAAAAGCTGAACAAGACAGAGAAGAAGCTGAAATGAAAATTGCTGAGGTGACTGAATTATTTTAAGCTTTGATTATAAGAGAAGTACTTTAAATTAGAAAAAAAAAATTTATAGCTTTAAAAGAAAAATTTGCAGATTTGCATTTGATATACCATATTTACTTGTGTATAAGTTGACTTCATGTATGTCAACCCCCTATTTTTGGACTCAAAATCCAGTATTTTTCATGTCACTTGTGTATAAGTCGACCCAAATTTTTATCAAATA
>JANTNT010218049.1:0-15324 GCA_024752375.1 Entacmaea quadricolor
AGGTTTTTTAAGAAGCAAAACAGAAAACGGGAACTATAACTAAAACTCCACCAAAAAAAAAAAACAAAAAAAAAAAAAAAAAACAACAACAACAACCACAACAACAACTAAAAAGGCCGAAAAATTACAAGGCCAAGAAATTTCCAAAGATCTCGTATAATTCATTACTAGGTCTAGAACAGACAAGCCTGTTAAATCATATACACAGTAGCCTGTCAGTAATAACCACCATGCGTGAACTCAAAGGCCGCCACGTGCTCTTTTGTGTAAAAGACCACTTAATTGGAGGATAAGTTTCACTTGAGTCAACACCACAGTTCCATCTAGAAAACCACAGGCTGATTAGTTGTTAGGCTAACACTCTATTATGCGTTATTAAGAGATCGGCGAACCGACTTTTTGTTTTCACCATTCAGCTCTGATTTCTTTACAAATCAAACAAAAAAAAAATTCTTTGGGAAAATTAGGAATGCGTGGCTGGAGGAGGTCTAATGTTTGTTTGAATTCTAAAGACCAAGCAGTTAGAAAATTATTTTGAAATTGAGGTTAGCAGGAAAATACAAAACAAAAAAAAGTTTTTTTGAAATGAAAAATGAAAAATGAAAAACTGATTTTTGTGGGAATGCAAGGTATTTGGTTTTTACTTTAAAAAATTTTGAAAGTGGTCTGTGGCCATGTTTAGTGAGTATAATCTAAGGAAAGATTAAGTATCGAAGAACTAGCTTGTATCAGCCGCAAATAAAAACAAAACAAAACAAAACAATACCTTGCGAATTTACCAATACCGATTATAAAAGACATGGCCTTTGTTTCATTTACATGGACGTTCTTGAACTTCTTTGTATCAGTTTTCTCCGCATTCCCTTGTCATAGAAACCGTGTTTATTAGAGTTATAACAGCGACAATAGACGAGTAAGGACTCCTTTGTGCCTACAAGACAAAACGTTCTACAATACGTTGAAGAAAACCTCTATTGCCGTCTCGAGAGCTGCCATGTACGCACTCTTCACCTCTCGTGTCTTTAACTCTCGCGCAGTGATTTTAAATTCACAAAGAAAATTAGTCGTTTTAATACTGTACTAGTAAAGACCACAGTTTGTGGCAGCCAGAAGAGTGCTTTACTAGGTGCGTGCGGCGTTAACATCCTTGAACAAAGGAAGGTGTCCTACTGGGGGTGTATACACCGAGAACACGTTTTTTGTGGTTTCTGAATCACATGCTTTTAAATTACTGTCATTCCGTCCATGATGACATATTTGTTTTTCGCTTTCTAATGTCTCTTGACAATTGTATATCTATAACAAGCCTAGTTTTGCTTTATATTATTCAACTCTAAGATTGATTATTTTTTTATGGCAAGTTTTGCCATCATTTTTGTTCATTTTTAATCATCATTTAATATTAAGGCATGCATCTTTCGCGGAAACTAGTTTATTTGCGTGCATGAGTATACGTTCAACGCACAATATTAAAATAGATCTGAAAGTACTGGCATTGCATTGGTATGTGTATTTCTGCTTCAGCTTTCATGTTAGTATTTATTCCTATTATAGAAGATGGCTCTATGCCAATGGTGGCAGAAAATAAGAACTGAAATTGAAAAAGAGAAAGAAAGAAAAAGAAAAAGAAAGAAAGAAAGAAAAAGGAACGAAGTGACTTCGTAGGATTCTTTTCTTTTTCAAAGATTAGCTTTTGTGCTGCAAAGTATTACTATTGTCTAGTTTCAACTCTATTTATTACGATAGAACTTATTTGTATTACTTTTATTATCAATACTGCAAAACATTACTATTGTCTGGTTTCTTTTTCTTAGGACAGAACAACCAGTTGTTTGTACTCTTTCTTTTTCCAAGATTATTGTACTTTAAAACCTGTCTGTTTTAAAATCCTTTATTAGGACAAAACAAGTAGTGTTATTGTAGTTTTTCTTTATCCAAAATAATAGTTCTATAATACACCTCTATTGTCTGTTAGATCACGGACCTATTCTTGTTCTCTTTTGGGTTTTTTCTGTTACTAATCTCGATTTTAAGACCTGTGCTATACCGGTGATAACATAATTACACAGGGTTCGTATTGTCTTTCACTTCAAGTGTTGTTCCATTCTTGCATGATTGTGACTCATTTTGCCTAAAAGTATTTAAAGCCTTTTTCAAACGAAAACGTAAGCTAACGCAAGTTGAACTTTGTAGTAGCTTGCATATAAACCGTTCAAACGAGACGCAAGTCGAATGAACTTGAGAAAATCAAGTAGCAAGTTCGAAGTCATCGAAAGTTGGCCTTCAAACGAGACGCAAGTCCAATAACGCGTTTTGTTTGAACTGGGCTTAGCAGAGTAGCAGAAACTGTTCATAGTTTAGGTATTCAATGTTATATATCAATATCAACCCGTGGGTAAAGTGTATACCAGTCTTAAAGCGTGCTATATAACACAAACTCAATAGCAGCAATAGGCTGCACTATATAGTTAAACCCTGGCCAAACGAAGATACATTGTGACGGTAACATTATGTCCTCTAATGTTGCTCATCGTGGCAAAACACGGCAACATGACATTGCTGCATTTGGTGTGAACACAACAAATTCTGACATTTCTCAGAAATATTTGTGTGCTGGAAACAAAAATTATTTTCACCTCGATGTTTCGCGCGTGGCAAAACGGAACAAGCGATGCTGCAACCACAACGTACAGTTGTCTTCGTTTTTCCAGGGATTTAGGTAGCTAGCTAATAGTTAAGTTTAGCTATTTACTGCAAGATAATATACAAAGGCATTGATTATTTTATAACATCAACCTATTGCGCAAACTATATAACGATCTTAAAAACCACAACTAGATCGCAGCAATACTTCTTTGACACTGAACGTAATATATATTGTTTACTATAAGAAGGCATTGTAAATTAGCTATTTTATTTAAGTTCAAATCGTCGCGCATAACGTACAACAATCCTAATAAATAAATAAAAACACTTTTCATAAATATAAACGAACAAAATCTTGGTGTGTATTTTGCCTGTCAAATGCGCACTTACACCGAGACGTTGACTGACTAATAGAGTTGATAGGTTGTGTGCACAGCCATAAATTCGCAACTTGTTCACCATGTTAATCAACGAACCACACTTTGTAAACGAATTATGGCTTATTAAGCTATTCATTGACTGATAATCATTCCTCAAGACATTCCCTTTTCAGTTATTTCTTTTTTAGATTTAAGAAAGAAAAGAAAAGAATAAAAAAAAAAGTTATTCGCGGCACCGCAAATCTACATCTTACTGGTTTATTTCAGTACCTCAATCTTCACAATTACATTCTTAGCAAAAGTAAAACAAATAACAGAATATTGCGGTTGGTGACGATTGACCTTACTAAGACATAACTTAAAGGCTCTGAAAAAGAACCAAGAACTCGACTCCTTTTTCCCATATATATTATAGTTTCTCCATAATTCTGGTCGGTATCTTTTGTCTCAATTCTTAAATCAACAACTCAGTGTGTATGTTCAAACATTACCTCCAATGTCTTTGGTTGTTTAATAACGCTTGATTATATTCTTGAAGTTCTGAGTGTGTTCTAATAGTGTTAATTGAACTGAGCTACCAGCATGGTGCAGGTGTTGACATCAAACCAACCGAGAGCTCAGATAGGACTCCGATAAAACTACCAGAATCTTTGCGTGCAGACTCAATTTTGTTTTGAATGACGCTTTTCAAGTTTCTTTTTTTTATTTTTCCAAACTGGATGCAGGAAGACGGGTGTATCATCCATGTGTTGCCACTAAAACATGTCGCTAAAAAGGTGCCAATTTTGTAATGACTCGCTAAAGAGGCTTCATCAATTCCAACGGTAAATTTAATAAACTCGACTTTTAGCCGAGGAAAGGGGCATTTTTTTTCCAAATCAAATACAAAAAAAATTCAAATCCACTAATGTATTCTTGGCTATACTGTGTAAGAACAATCTATCTTCTTTTCACTCTACAAACCACTTAGCACACACGTAAAGCCTTAAAATAAATATCACTTGAATTGGAAAGCCTGGGGATAAGACGACTGCGCCATATGCTTTTCAATAAGCGTTTCTTAAATGGGTTCTCCTATTGTACTCTTCATTAGAACCATTCAGACTTTGTGATCATAAGTTGTTTGAAAAAAGAGAGGAAAAAAGCATTGGTTGGCCTGAGACTTGTGTGCTAAAAAGTACCCAGTTTCGCTTTAAGTATATAGCGCTTTTACTCGTAGAGAAAAGAAGAAATCCTCCAAACTAAATGACGAATTAAGCTTCAATTAAAACTCTTGTAACAATTGCTATTAACATGGATTTGTAGTACAGCCATACTTCGAAGCTTTAATGACTATTAAATATATTCATGTCATTACTCATAACACTCCCGATAAAAAACTCCTTTATCGCAATTAGACACCTTAGATAAAAACCTTTGATAGCGCGCAATAAGTCAACATAAACTACGGATAAGAAGTAATTCTAGCCATATATCATTACTTAGTCATTCTCCCAGGTATTATAAATTACACTCCTAAGTACCCTTCTTCGCTGACATATGGTTTTATAGCGGCTTGGGTTTATCATAGTACAAGTACTTACTTACTGTTAGACCAATGGCCTTACCGCTGGCTTTAAAGCTGTTCTTCTTAGATACTCTCTATTAAAAGATAATTGACGGTAAGAGGTAATGCTGGCGAATCTGGCTCAAGATTCGTTTGTTTTTAGTTTATGGCTGCGATTAGAAGAACAAAAAGTTCATTGCACATTGTTCTATCTTTATCAATGATACGCTTTGAATTTCCTCGGTAAAATGCCCGGAAAACGTCTTCCAAGAGATTGCAAATATTTCAAAAACCTTAAGGGAAAATACATATAAAAATAAAGTTAAAAAAAAAAAAAATAAAAAAAAAAAAAAAAAAAAAAAAAAAAAAAAAAAAAAAAAAAACACAAACAAACAAATAGCTTGTTAGTTTTTAATGTACAAAATCATGCTACAAAACTGTGTTCTGCTTTGTGACACTTTGCGAACCTTTTGTCTTTTTACTATTTAGCCCATCAGTAACTTTTGAAAACAGTGATTTAAAACTAAGGGATTTTTTGTTCAGGATTCAATCAGCGAACAAAAATCTTAACAATCATTACTCGCTGTGTATTGTAGCTGTTCTTTATGTCAGAATGTTCTTCACATAAAAGATGTGATTTGAGACAAAGACAGAAAAAATGACCCCATAAAAAGTTACTTCAGTGAATCGGTTCATCAATATTACAACAGAATATTGACGAAAATTATACCGAAAATGTATAAAATGAAAGGTACAGATAATACAATCGAAAGTTTTAATTTTTCAAAGAACTAATTTTGACTTTCTAAGATCTTCGCCAGGCCCTTAAAGTTAAAAGTGTATAGATTGGACAATAAGTGAATAAATCAGTTTGAACTGCGTCCGTGCATAATGTATATAAAATGATACGTTGGGCAAGCTTAATCTTAAAACATCATTTAATAACATATATAAGCATAGTATAGTATGGGCAACAGGAAGGCAGAATTTAGCGTCAACTCGTGCTATTATTTCAAGACTTTTTTGGGAAGAAAAATTAATAAAGAAATCGAAAATCCGAATTAACGATAACTTTCAATTTTACATGTGTCTTCTGAAGAAAAAATCAATAATATATTAATCAAAAAATTAAAAATAAATGAATTAGTGATCAAGAGTTTATCAATTTGATCGCGTGTTTCTTTTCTTTAAATTAGAGTAAAAATATAACCTTGTAGACTAGTTACGAAAACAAAAAGTAACTTGGTTCACACAAAACACAGGAGACACAACAAACAAGCATTTTTGACTTTGATCGTGTCAAGGTTATTTTTTATGGAGGATTTTCCTACATTCAAAATCCAGGAAAAACAGTGTCTATGTTTGTCAATTGTTTGTACTTGATAAATATCATTGTCATTCGATGTACTTTCTTTGATAGAAGACATTACTTCTTGTTCTCTTTTGTCTATTCCACCTTTTAATTTCCCCAAACGCAGCTTTGTTGGTGGTTTCAATCCAAGTGCCATCTCTTAGAATAATCTTAACCCTCGTCAATGCCACTGAAGTACCCCAACCGGGCTCTTACAATAACGCCAGGCTTCGAGACGCGCCTCAATCAACGCCTTCATTCCACTTGGCGTTCCCATTCTTCTACTTCCTAGTGGACCCAAGTATCACGTCTTTATTATGAGAATACGTGCTGCTACAAGAACAAAAAGCCTTTAGAACTTCAAGTTTAAGTCAGGAAACTCCAAACCTTTGTTACTACAAAAGCAGAATTACCAGAAGTGGGCTGGGTGCACGCTTCATATTTACACTTCTAGCTCGACCAAATCAACGAATCATTATCAATCTACAACTCTTTTTGTGTTGTTGAAAGCCGAGAGAAGTGTTTAAGATTGTTTTCCTTTTTTGAAGTCTAACAAGTTGCACTTGGCGTTTCGATCTGAGCAAACACTGAACTTATATATCTAAAGCAAAATAAATGAAGTTGAGAATCTTTTGTGTATTTGACTCGTGTCTACTAGAAATGGTAAGCGCGCGCTTGTCCTATTGATGCGCCGTGCAGCCGGTGTGTAGAACACACGAGGAGGTATTGCTGTCATCTTATTAACACCAATTATTAAGCAGCTATTCACACAATACTGAAACCAAACAGCCGGAAAAAACTACATAAAAGCTGCAATATAGGACTGACCAAAAATATTTTCCCAAGCAAAGATAGCCGGAACTTTTAATAAGGACGAAAATGCCACTAGAATCTTAAGAAACTGTTTTGGACTTATTGATATAGTTATTAAAAAAGCTCAGATGACCCCTTGTTTAATCATTGTTATTTCAATAAAAATCACAGCACTGTTTGCGCTAAGTTTTTCTAATCAAAAAAGGGCGATGAAACTCATTGAAAACGTTGCGCGCTTTGACGCATTTATTGCGTCCTTTTTTTGGATCAATATCATGACTTAATGCTTATGTCTGAAACTTTCCAAAATAAAATCCAGGCTCCAAGTCTGAGCGTAGTTTATTTGTAAAGTGTTTTCAATCAACCTAAGAATGAGGAAACATTCTATGCTTGTTTAGTAGAATATCCCGTTGTCTTTGAACAAGGCGCTGGGAGTATTTCCTACTGTGAACAAGTCTAAGAGTTTGATAATTTTTCAATAAACCCTTCAGAAAACCTTTCAAGATCTTGTATGAAAAGGAGGAACCGACAAGGGCCCACACTCTCGTGTGTGAACTGTAAATTAACTACAGTCTTAATGCGCGCATCTTCCCTGCAGGGAAGCAAAAAAATAATACTTTAATAAACCACATTACAAGACGATGATTGGCTATTCCGCCAGTCAAATCGCTACTCATGTGTTAAAGAAGTTACATCATTTTCGATAGGTTATTTTAATTCCTACTGGCCCCGCGGGGAATCTCACTAATGTAGAATAAACACACGCATGATGTACTTTGTCCCTTTCTTTTTGACGTGATTTTTTGTTCATAATTATGATTGACTTGTTAGACAAGAAGTCGAACGCGGTGATGTGTTAATAATGAACAAAGCTGTTCAGTCTGTCAAGTACTTGGTGTTAAATTCTTATTCAGAACGTGCATGTTAGGTAATCATCGCGCTAAGTAGTACTTCTAAGACTGTCTTCTTCAAGTGTACGCATTAGTAGTATTTACGGCTTTTCTGTTCATTTCGATTCGGTTTGGTTTGGTTTGAGTGGAGATACTTTAGGTTCTGCAGAGGGAGAAAAAATACTCTTCACTGCTGCGCGGTTTGTTCGGCACACAATTTTTTTTCAGAAATACATTAAGAGAAAAAAGAAAGAAAAGTCTCCCCCAAAAAAGATAAATACATCCACAGGAAACTCGGTTCTTCCAGGTTTCCAGCTCATATCTACTTGCGTTTTTAAAGCGAAAGAATATTCTATTGATATGGAAAGGAAGATCGTTTTTTTTTTTTTTTTGAATCGAATGTGATAATTTGGCTGTCATCTCTGTGTGAATGAGGATCTTAGACATTTAGTCTATGAAACAATGCCTGTGTTATCAGTATCAGCATTGAACTTCCTTTAGAACCCACCACGATGAAATGCCGCATTGTCAAGACACTCTCGCCTATAGAATCGTCCTATGCTATACATTACCTTCCTATAATACACTCACAAATCTTCAAGATTCCATCTTTTAGTGGTATCATTAGTTGACAGAAAAAAGAAAAGAAAATCGACAGTCCTTTGTGTTTTGGGAATAATAACTAGTATTATAGCCTGGTCAGAAGAATGGAAAAGACTAGAATGTAATATACATTCTTATTAAGTTGGCAGGATTCTTCCTTAGCTGAATTAAGTCTTCCTTCTTTCTCAGCTGATTTCAAACAAATCCCAGTCAGTTACTGTCACTACCCCCAAGAGGAAGATCATTAGACTTGCGGGCGTTCCTTCAGTAAAACCTAACGCAAATCCTTAATTTTAACTCTAAAACTAGTTGCTAATCGAAGGTTTTTGTAGTTTTAACTTAAATATAATTGAAATTCTGCTCGAGGAATATATATGGCCTTTTTTCAATTCAAAACAGACTAAACAATAAATTGAATTTTTATTGTCTAGATTTTTCGTTTTTATTTGTCTTCGCCATGTAATTTAAATTTTTGTCATTGTTGAATATATTTGTAAAGCGGATCAAAATACGAAGCAATATCAAAACCCAGATATATTACAAAATGAATAACAAGGCTAATAATTAAAAACCACATCAAAAAAAATTCAATAATAAAAAGATTGTCGTTGTTGAACACATAGATTATCGCCTTCCTAGCCTATAGTTTTGTGTAGTAGCTTTCATTCAAAATATTGAAGCCCAGATATGTACTCGAATCTAAATCTCCAAATATCTTGTAACATTGCGTCCATATAACGGAGCTCAAATAGCTGATTGTTATTTCCCCTTTCGTCTCTTTAATGGTATCAAACGAGATACAAACGAAAATACAACATCCATACAAAGAATTGCTTGTAGACAAGAGAGTTTTATTTCAATGACGTTTGTTGGTCGTACAAAGCGAAGTATGCCAGTCTTATTATACCAGTTGAGAGGATTCGATCGGACACTTTTGTCGGGAAAAGAAAGGTCGATCGACAATACCCGCAGTTTTGTAAGGCTTTTGTTATTAAAACATATAAATAACACGGTCTATTCTTTGTGTTTTTGTCTAAAACCAAACGATACACAAAAAGAATTCAAAATTCCTAAGACAGAATCTTCGACGTTAACCGCGCTAAATGTACGCCTGCATACTTATTACCAAATTATTTTTAGCAAATCTTCAAACGCTAAAAAGTCCGTAAAAATATACAGACTTTATCGATCTTTTTCTAAACGGAATTTTTATTATTATTTTTACAAGAAATGTTAGTCCTCTTTAATTTTTTAAGCACAGAGTCAAGATTTCTAAGTATGCTTACTCGGCGTAGGCGTCTTCAAAGCTGAGGTTGTAAGATTGGCATTATCTCTGACTAGAACCAATCTAAGTGATTGCAAGTGAATGAGATATCAAATTTGAGTCAAATGGTCGCATCCAGGCTGTTATTACAATTTAAACCAAAAATGCGAAAACACTACGTACATACATACACACATATACATATACATTTAATTGGCGCTCCCAATCGGGCTTTTCAGGCCAATTTTCACAATGTTTGGAGGACTTTTACGGACTGCAAATTGCAGCTTACAGTTACGAGAAGTGATTAGTACACTACATTAAGCCACCAATGTGTAAAGTTTAGACTGTAGGATTATGTTTTGAAAATTACTAATCAAACCTCGTAATTAAAAACCGGTGGATATAGCGTGTCCTATTTTGATACACTCGTGTTGGGCTAATGAATATATGACAAGGGTGATAGGTATTATAAGATGATATCGAACCATTTAAATTCTAAGACTTCAACCCAGCTATAATGGGCTCATTAGTTTTTAATATTATATTGACAACGATGTACTGTGAATATCAGTAAAAGAGTTCATGAAAACAATGGTCTAAAAAGAAATGAAGCCGAGAATTTAGCATTATAAAACCACTTGATAATAGTCTGAACTTGTTGTAGCAAAAGAGAGTTATAAATATTGACAATTTGAAAAAAAATATATTTTAGTCTTTACAAGGAAAAAAATAAAGAAAAGAAAAGAAACGAACTCGGAATACCGACGGTCTTCGTTACGTCATCAAACTATTTATTATTCGGACGATAAAAAGTTTAATATTTACATTTTTTTTCTCCGTTTGTTGAACAAGATGGTGATGAGACTGATTTTACTAGGTCAAAAATCTAATCAAACCAGGGCAGAAATATCAAGTTAATCTGGTCTTGTGTATCGCATTTAGTATTAAAACGAACCGTTGTAGCGTCTTGTAGCTTAGAGTGTACACATTTTCTATCCTCTTACCATGATTATCACCATCGATAAACCAATACATGCGTGCTAGTATACCATCCCTCTTGACTCGAGGAACTTTCTCAGGTTCCAGGGGCTAATATCTGAAATAGCTAAAGCAATGATTGACTGTAAATTTGCAAGGTCAAAAATTTTTCCTGTTTTCTTAAGGCGATTCCTCTTGATAACACTCATAAAATTAGATATTCAACAGCCTTTTACCTCAAAAAACAGAAGAAATATATATAATATAACAATCCTGTCTGCGTTGTAATAAAGAATCAGGCTCCTTGTTTTCTCCCTGTAGACTATACAGTATATCGGCTTAGGGCTACGCCGGGTATTCTTTTATTATATTTAATTGTTGCCTAGTTCGTCCTGGGATCAGCAGGATTCCACATTCCAACAGCTTTTTAATTATAAAATTCTGGGATAATATAGAAATTATTCGGGTATTCTCGAACTAAATTTGAAAAACAGTGAATCGATCGTGGTGTGTTGGATTCAAGGCCCAGTCATGCAGTTATCATATAATTGTCAGAAAATAAGGGCTATGGCACTGTAATGTAAATGATTGAAATATACGAATCTTTGACGCAAGGCTAAAGAGATAGATATATATGAAAAAAATTTTTCTTATATACTTCCACAAAAAAAGTCAACAATTTCTTTTGTATACGTTTGAAGCCAATAAAAATATATTACTAAAACAAGCTGTGTCAGATGGAATGCCATATATTTCTTTTAATCGATTAGTTTATAACGGCGAAAAAAGTGTCTCACTTTTAGATACATAGTGCAGAGGACCGGTATGTAAATAAAACTGAATGAACGTAGAATAGAATATTTTTAACCTATAAGTAACTAAAAAAAGCCTGAGGAAAACTTTACTATTTTTCATACATTATAATTGGTAATATTTCAATTTTGAATCGGTTAAAATCTAACTTCAACCAAACATCAGATCGACAAAAAAAACCTTTTCAAAAAATTTTTTTATTATTTTAGAGAAACGTTTTTCAGTGCAAAAGAAAACTATTTGTGACATAAGAAACCTATTTCTGTGCTCTAGAAAAACATTACTATAGAAAACCATTTCAGTGCTCAAGAAAGCCATTTCTGACACAGAAAACCATTTCAGTGCTAATGCTAATGGAACCAGGCAGCGCTAAAAACATTTCTGTGTTTAAATAATATCATTTCTGGGGAAAAAATGATTTCTGAGCTAAAGAAACAATTTTTGTGCTAAATAAAGTTTGGTAGTCTTATTTCCCCCCTTAAGTGTAGAAAATTCAGATTTCAAGTACTCCATTATTTTCCCTTTGTCGATTCTATTGTACTTTGTACGGATAAAAAGGTTAAATTTGAAAATGCTCTAATAAATCCAAGAAACAACAAAACCGCTCAGAAATCGGCCCAAAAACTAGTGAACTAAAAAATACTGTTATTATCTATATGTTTTGAAAAAAAACACGTATTGAGTCGCGGCAGGCATTAAAATTATGTTTACCGTGTGAAACACTTATCAGTAAAAAGAATTGAATGGAAGAAAGATATAACAAATGAATCCGTTCTTCCCTTCAATCTCTCTGAGTTCTACAAGATTATCATGGATTTTGTCGAGTCATGGAATATTCCGTGCATCACGTCGTTTCTCGCAGCAAAAAATATTTCAAAAAACTAATCGCACTTCTGTTCCGTTTGTAAGGTATTATGCTTGATTCAATAGGTCGATGTGCACTTTAAGTTCACACAATATAACTGCGTTAAAAACGGCCTTTTCTTATCGACATTAAAATCGACACCATCTAAAACTTTTAGTCCCGTTTGGATTTAGGACAATCTATTTCCTTCCGCTCTGAACGAACGTTTTCTTCCAGACCACACAATCAAGCTAAAAAATCTTCCTTCGATTCGCTTTGAAATACAATCCTCACGCAAGCTCGCACATTCTAAAACAAAATTGTATTTTTAGTTAATATTCCCGATAAATAAAGAAAGTTGAACCTACGTTTGAAGTATTTCAGATTCTGTAAATCTTTCCTTTTCCACTTGCTGATTTTAGAAAACACGTATCGCACAGACGATCATTAATTGTATGCTCACAAAATAAAGACATTTTAAATTCTCAATTACTCTCCAATCATCTTTCTTTCAATCCCATTCTTTCTTTGATAAATATGGCTTTTATGATTTCTGTTTATGCACTTGAAAAAGAGTTTATTTTCGATGTGAGATGCTTTTAGTCGCGAGTTAAATACGTTTTCTCTTCGTATCGTCTTTGTTGTGGAGAACTAGATTAGTCTATTATGAAGTCAAAGAATGAAGCGGTTATCGCAGGTTTGTTAGCAGGCCTTTTCTAATCTTTTCGATTGATTGTATTCAGTTTTCTTCAAATGAACAATTTCCTCCCAAGTCGTTTCCCAATTTTTGAACCCGGTCAAAATTCATATCATTTTTTTAATTAACAAACTCTAATATTTCTCTTTTTATGAATTCATCCCAAAGGGAATAATAGACTAGATTTTTTTCCCTAATGTATCCGAGTACCTACATTTAGGCTTATTAAGCTATGAAGTAATCATTTAGCCAAACATTAAAAAAAAATCGCTCTTTATTCTCAGATCGTTTAAGCAACTTTATTCCAAATGCCGTTGAAAACTTTGATGTGACCGGCGCAAAAATGTACTGGGAAATTGCTAGAAATAAGCAAATGTTTGTTATTCTTAGGCTTTTTACACAATAGACAGTAAATAACCGAGGGGAAGTGGCTCACAAACCCTTCAAGACAAGTGCGATGTCAACGGAATACGAAGTGAGAATGACGTCCTCTTCTACCGCAGCCTTTTAGAATTGTCAAGTTTTGTCACAAAAAAACTTTACCCAAAGTTGAAAATTGTCGCGATGAAATACAATTTTTTTCGTCTCAAATATTTTGCCTACAATATTCTATCTCTCTCTTTCTCTCTAACTTACTTTCTTTTTCTTTCTTTCTTTCTTTTTTTATTTTTATTTTTATTTGATGTTACTGAATACATAAATAATATTTGTAAACAAATATAACTATATACCTTTCCGTATGAATCTATTCCGTTCTTCTTTTTACAAAAGTAACGAGTCACTTTGCGAAGGTCATTCTGTTATCAAGATTAATTACTAGCCTAAATTACTGATGATGGATCTCGACTATCTTTCCACGACCCGGAGGCATATACGACCCAATTATCCGCGATAGTTTTTAATCGTGAAACCGGCTAAGAGTACCGCGTATCTAAAAATAATGACATGCTCGAGTTCTGTCGACTGATGCAGTCTTCAATGCATCTCCTACTATTATTTTAAAAAATATATAAACTTGAATCTTAAAGTTGTGGTTTTGTAGAGAGGACGTGGTTGCTTAAACTAGACCGATCAATATTTGCAGCCTTGTAGAAAGGCTTGTAGCAGACGAGACCAAATAAAAACAAGACTGATCGTAGTTCCTCGTAGCGGAAGAGAAAATTGTTTCAAACTCGCGAAAATGCTTGAGGGGATTGTTGAGTATTTCTTTTCGTTGGTAAAAGTTTTGCCTCCTTACCGAAATGTTGGTTTTAATGAGGCATTAGTACTACAGCTTACAATCTAGATTTTAATTTCTACAATTATGCTTAACACACAGGTGTAAAGTTGTCTCAGGTCTTTTTAACGATCCCAATAAAACATCGCCCTTCTCGGCCAAGTTTGATAAACAATCGGTACAATTCGGCTTAATTCCTAAAACCCAGTAATTTCCATTATCATCATGCACGATCTCTATTGTAATTTAAAGGAGCTAATGTTCCCTCCCAGAGCCCGTCTTCTCTGACACGATGAAAACGGTTGAGAAAAAAAATCTGACATTGGCAGCTGTAGTTTATTTCTTGGAATCTTTAAAAAGATTTCTCTTCGACTTAGCCTGAAAGAATCGACTTCCTAAATTACTTATATTACTTTGACTTTTTTTCTTCAAGTTAAGTTCAACCAGAAGAAAAAAGAAAATTCAGTGTCTTTGAAAAACCAAAAGCAGTCATTATAGATCTGTTGTTCTTGGTTAAGTAAAGTATAGTTGGAAATATAAACTATAGCTAAGGTTACGATAGAATGATTTCTCTCAAGAAGGAAAAAAGCATCTAGAATTATCAGATAAGATAATCTTTCTATATTTCTCTGGTTCCTCTAATGTACCAGTACATGATTGGACGAGTATCCGTGGATGGAAACTCTTTATTTCACGACTAGATGCGACAGAAATCCGCATTTAGTCATAGCAGGTGATGTCGATCAAAGCTTACTGTAGTGAGATTAAATCTATCGTAAAATCATATTCATGTCTTCTTGTTTAGGCTAAAATGTGTTGAAAGCTTAATAACTTCTAAGTAATTCGAAACTAGAGTCCTATAAGCGCTTGGGTTTGTTTGTTTTTTTGTTTTTTTTTACCGGCTCTCTCGAATCGACCGAGTAGTCGATTTAGTAGTCGGAAGTTAGCGATTTTTAGTCGATGGAAACTCATTTCACGATCTAACTTACTTGATAATTGCTTTCCACTTGAATGAAGACTCGAGGTTGTTTAGTTTTCTGTTGTTTTGTTTGTCTTGGTTAACCCGTTACTACAATGTTTCCGTCGTCTTGGGATCTTGGTTTCGAGTTTCATGGTATAGCTTTCCCCTATATACCCTTATCTGCGCTTCACTGTCTTGCTAGACATTAAAACCTCGTCGCTATTGATTCTTACATTTAAGGTGCAAATTTCCAACCCTTTCTTTGGCCTTTTCTTTTTCATCAAAAAAGAAATATTATATGAATTATACACAGTGTTGT
>JANTNT010218160.1:0-15310 GCA_024752375.1 Entacmaea quadricolor
ATGATTACAAACCACCTATAGTGAACATCATCCAACATGACCACCACTTTTATTCTCTTAGGAATGATTGCAAACCGTGAACATCATCCTAAACATGACCACCAACCAGGAATGATTACAAACTACTTATAGGTAGCTTTCAAATGGGTTTTCAAAACAACAGTATATTTTATCGATAGTAACAAAAACTTTCTTGCAAAACTCAGTCCAGCAAGCTGACTACATGCTGTGTCAAACCTTCATTTAATTAACCACAGTTCAATTCATCCTCAAAACACTGGGTCTCATAATATAAACACATGCAAGAAAAAACTGAAACAAAATCCTTGTAATGTGAATTAAATCACATATGCCGTATAACAAAGCTTGTAATTAAGTTAAGAGTTACTTATTGTATCGCTCGTTCCTGCGATACGTGTTTCCTTAAACCCAGACTGTTAAGGCCACTTATAACTCCAGTTAGTAATTTTACTTCTTTACTTCGCCCTTGAAAGAATAGGCAACGTAGTAGTAGGCTCTAATTCCATTGTTTTCTTTCGACGGTTACTATTCTTTTTGTCTTTCCTAGGCAATTAAAGTAAAATCACTCTATGAATTTAAGTATCAAAAACGTTTCATCCTCTACGTAAATAGATATGTTTAATATCCAAGCTTTCGGGCCACTTTGTCATCATCAGGGATTGAATTAATTTACATATTAACAGTCGTAACGAAACAAACAAACAATATGTGATATTATATTATTGCGCGCAGTTGATGATAATTACTATGCTTTACAAGATCGCAGCGATCATCGCGTGAGAATCGCCGGCTGTTTACACGAGCGATTTCCATGCTGCAACCAAATAGCTGCGATTGTCGCGCGACAATCGCACTGCAAATATCGTTCGTGTAAACGAGCCTTAAGAAGATTCACTTGCAAGGATTTCGGTGTTGTCCCAAGGTATGTCATGGCCTTGTTTACACACATGTTCTGATAAGGCAGATGTTTGAGTTTTTGCCAACTTGACACTAGCCATGTTTTCTTTCTTTCTAGTGTCTAGGGACTTACCAGTTTCGCCGATGTACAGTACTTCACAATCGTTGCATGGGATTTGATAAACAACTCTGGTCTTCTTACCTAAAGGGATAGTGTCCTTTGGTTTTGAGAGTACACGGCGTAGTGTACAAAGAAGCTTGACTAAAATTCACTCTTTGAATGTTTTAATTGTTAAATAAACAGTTTTCAGCTCTGACAACCTGAATATCTGCTCTCATTATCAAAGATAATTCTTCCAATTTACTTCCTTAATCCTTCCATAATACTTAACTCGCTACATAAGATAATTACTGTGTCATCAAGTGTACAAATCTACTTCAGTTAAATCGATAAATTTAGATTTAATCGATAAACATAGTGCATTTAATTAAACTTCGCAAAAAATATTTTGGTTCGTAAAAGTTGTTATTTCTAGCTATAGTTTTGTGGTTTTTGTCTATTCATATATCAACGAATTAATATCTTTAAACATTCGGCCTTACCGCTTACTCAAGTATCTCTTGATACCTCATTAAGTAAACATTTGTTTTAGCCGGAGAAACGAATAGAATACTACTGATTTGTTTTAAAATATTTACAATGTATTTTTGTGTATATTTGTTTTTATAGTACACGATATGTGTATTTTTGTTTTTATAGGAACGGTGATGATGATGATGATGACGACGACAACGATGATGATGATGTCTTTATTATGTAAATAAAAAACATATCTTTATTTTACAATTGTACTGACAAATTGTATAATTACGCTGAATGTGTATTTTTGTTTTTATAGTACACTCAACAAAATTACTCGATTCTGATTGGACGAGAGCAGTAAATTGTACTCCCTAGGAGTAAGTATTATTTTAAAAACCTTTTTGTTCCTTTGTTTATTTTACCTTTTCTTTTTTGAAAATACTGCAAGGAGACGGTTGAATGTACTTAGTTTCTCAGATTGACTTACAAATTACTTAAACGAACGTAACGTACGATAAGTTTTTAAAAATCTTTTTAAAATAAAATTTTTGAGTGTACTATATACAAGAAATCATACGTCCTTCTCGTACAATTCGTAAATTAATAGGTACTCATGATCAGATGTTTTGAAAATTCTAAAATTTTACTCGCTTTAAAGGCTTGTGCAATTATGCGAACTTTCAAAACATCACTCATAACTATTAATTGATGAATTGTACTCGAGTTCTTACGATTTCCTATACTTATTATGAGCCACAATTATCGTAATGCAGTGTCTTTATGTATTGTTGCTTTTGTTTTATATGATTTCATCGAGTGCCTGCATCACTGAGATGCCATTAGCTCAATACGATTGACTTCGTAAAAATTTCACACACAATTTCTAATATTTTTTAGGAAATCTGCATGCTATTGTTATTTTTTGGGGTTTTAGAGCTAGAAGTTTCTTCTTTTTGTATACGACACCTGTTTGTCTTTAAATATTAAAAAGATAAATAAAAATCTAGTTTGATCATCTTAACAGAATTGAACCTTGAGGTAATTCAGTGTTTTATATTGTACTAAGTTACACTGTTCTAAAGAACTCGGACTCATGATCATGACTCATGATTGCCTAGCTTAATTACGATTGAATTTTGGATCTTTGAACCAGTTATGTAATCATTGCCATCCGAGGCGAGCTGTCATTTGTCCATTGAAGAATGCTATGATCAAATTAGTAAAGAAAGTTTAGGAATGTATATATTAATGAAAGATTATGACGATTATAAACTCCTACATCCCACAGAGCGCGGCGGTAATTCCGTTTATCTTCGATTTCTATCAATTACTTGTGGAATGAAAGTTTCGTGAAGGTGTTCTAACTGCGCGAGAAGCGAGAAGTTCGTCTTAAAAAGAAAAAAACTTTAAAGTTCTTATTCTTAACAAAAAATGAATAAGCATTCTTCAACCAACTTAATGAAAATATTTTCGAACGTTTCGTCGACCAAATCAATTTCAAGTTCGAAGATCTCGCGTTCGAAAAACGGTCACTCGAACTGTAAAACAGCTTACAAGAGAATCGCTCTCAACGTTGGTGGAAGGAAGTTTGTGGTAAAGGAAGGCCTCTTCGATAAATTTCCTAGCTGCATTCTTTCTAGCCATACAATAGGTGTTTTTTATGACAAAGAAAAGAATGAACACTTTTTTGACCGCGACCCTGATGCGTTCAAATACATCGTTGAATACTGTAGGACGGGTCGACTTCATGTATCGGACGATGAGTGTTTCAGTGCGATTCTTGACGAGCTGGATTTCTTTATGATCCCAACAGAGAACGTCTTTCCAGATACGTGCTGTGAAGAGGATTACGGTCCTAATATTAAGCAGTTAATTGAAAAACACACCACAAGTAAATTGCATGATCAGGCGATTGCTTCAACCGACTTTTCAGAACATACGAAAGAAACCTTTCGCAGTAGAATTTGGAAGCTCACCAGCCAGGAAGACTCTTCAATTGCAGCTTCAATATATTCCTGTGCAATACACTTTATCACAGTTATGAGTGCTGTTTTCATAGCTGTAGAAACAGTTTCGTGTGAGGTCAATGTCAAATGTGGTAGCGTCTATCCACATACGTTTTTTATCGCAGAGGTAGTGTGTGTTGCAATATTCACCACAGACTACCTAGCAAAACTATGGAGCGCTCCGAAAAGATACAAATTTCTACGAGGATTTCTTAATGTCATTGATGTTCTTGCCCTGGTTCCTTTCTATCTGACTTTAATCTTGAAATATTTTTTCGACATCCACAAAGATTATTCGTTCATGGCCATCCTCAGACTCTTCAGGGTGTTTCGAATAATCAAGCTTGCTAAACGGTCTGAGAAAATAAGGGCAATTATTACTTCAGCAAACGATAGTGGTAGCACTTCGACAGAGATTTTCTTCATTCTTTTCGGCTTACTAATGCTTCTACTTGTTTTTTCAACCATTATATTTTTCTTTGAACAGACAAGCACCGACACTCAGTTCACAAACATTCCTGAGACCTTGTGGTATACTGCAGTGACTGTAACTAGCCTTGGGTAAGTTTTTATTAACTTAGAAGAACACATTGTAAATCCTTTTATAACTAATTTAATAAGCGATGGTTTTAACACAAAGATTTGATGGTCGCTCAAGAAAAGACAAACCTTATAGGAATTATCTTGAACGTTTTCGATAGTTACGTACTGGATTGCAACAATCTTCCTCACGATACATGAGACCTGCAAAAAGTTCTTTTATGTCTTTCCACTGGTTCTGAGCTCAAGCTTTTGTTTTTGTCACTATTTTTTTTCGACCTAACATTTACATCGCAATTTGCACTGAACATTCTCTCTGACTGACTTAGACAACATTATGACAATCTACTTATCCAAAATCTAAAGATTCGGGAAAATCGTACGATTTTTTCACGAACAAGAACACAAAATGTAAATATACAAAATCGGCCCGTAACGGCAAAATGCACCTTTAAAAGCCTAAATGTAGGAGCTACTAATGTGAGCTTACTTCAGAAATATCCGAGTTTTTTTGATGCGACACAAGCTAGCGCGTAAAAAAAAAAAAAAAAAAAAAAAAAAAAAAAAAATAATAATAATTAAAAAAACCCTTGTTAAACTTTTTAGTATAAAATAGACAACTAGAAGACCCGACGTTTCGACGCCTAGTTGTCAATTTTATACTAAAAACTTTAAAAACAAAATGTTTAGTCTTGTTAAACGTGTTAAAACATTATTTGTCCATCTCTTTAAGATATGGAGATATGGTTCCTGTGACAATAATTGGCAAGTTCTTTGGTATCATGACTATACTCTTTGGATTCCTGGGCAGTAGCTTACTGATTCCAGTCGTGCAAATGAAGGTATATGATAAATAGAGATAACTTGACGAAAAGAGCGACGTTTGGGGTTTTATTCACGTATGAGTTGGCCGGACTTGAAGCGACGCAAAGGAAAATTGCTTGCAATTGTGTCTCTGGGTCGTTATGTTTTTTTAAGTGCACGTAACACCACAGTCACCAAAGCTTTCAATTATTGTCAGAATTAGGCCTTTTTTACCATCTTTGAGCAGCTGTTTTCCCAAAATTTGGAGTCTTTCCCCCCAAATTTGGTGAAATTTGATGTCTGATGTGGTCACTGATGTGGTCAATATATTTTAGATTGTGAGTTACCGTGATCGTCCGGGTGAGTGTAGTCTTGAGAAAGACTGTTGTTGGTGGAGACTGACGTTTTGGCAACCTGAGCGGAAGTCATCTTCAGAGTACAGTGAGGGAAAGAAAGACAGTCGATGGTATTTATAGCTCTGGTGGTGTTGTAACTCACAATCTACCACTCCTGGGTTCAAGCCATTTACTCTCAACATATTTTAACTACTTTAGGAACTGTGGAAAAATTTTCGGGAGGGGGCAGAAAAGCCAGACGGGGAGTCATTAGGTAAAACTGATGTAAAGATAGGGAGGCTCAAAGTAAATAAACGTGCCAAGATGTAGTGGAAATGCCTTGTGTTTGAAGCTTTAAACGCTGAATGAAGATTATGTACTACGAGGGCATCATTTCTAACAGGTCTGCAGTGGGTTGAGAACTGAATTTTTGTTTTCTCAAGAATGATAAGGCCTGGGTTTTTACAGGGAATTGCAAAATCCCAGTAATTTTGTTATTTCGTTCGTGTTTTGCCGTGGAAAGCTCAACTTTGGACCTATAAAGAGACAAGTTAGGTCCCTTTACATTTTCTGCAAGGTATCGTTGACTTGTGGTGGTCAGGTGACCTTAAAGCTGGAGAAACAGAAATTTGAAAATGGGCCGACTGTATCACTTTTGTTATCTATTGATTTTTAATTTAAAATCATTAATTAGAATCAAATGACAAACAAGAAACCATTCTGGGCATAATTTGAAAGACAACTATTAATGTCGTTTGATAGCATCCCATTCGTTTTTGAAATTTCTTACCACATGATTTGTCACGTGACACACCTAATGCCTTTTTCAACCTGAATTTTATGAGACATCATGAAAATAAAGCATCTGAGAACGTTTAAACTTGAAAGGTGAAATATCCTTTGAGTAACTAAGGAAATACATATTTCATGCTAATTAGATGAGTGACCCAGGCCTTGACATGCTTTAGTTGGAAGGGGCGACATAGACTAATTTTTCGCTATATGAAGCTCATTATTCAGACTCTATTCTGATAATTATTGTACAGTTCCTTATTGTACTAGTTAGTGTAGTTGGGATCCCTTTGTAGTTTATGGGAACCCTGTGTGGGGTACGCTAGGAAGCCAAGATGGCGGACCAATTAACGGCACAAGACAATCCAACACGATCTGTCCGTTTTCTTAGCCATCGGCCATTACACTTATTTCCCCTTCTTGTTGTGTTTCAGTTGGGTAGCGTCTCCAAGGCTTAAAGTTTTCTTGAGCTGAGCAACTCGGTCAGTGTTGTCAACGTTCAAAAATGTTTTCCAAAGAAAGATTGAACTGAAACAACTACAACGTTATCAATGCACGAACTAGCTTGATCTTCACTAAAAACTAGACTCAAACTAACCATTCCAACAACATTTGATGCTTTCAAAAATAAAGTGATCCATGAAAAAAACATCAATAAATTCAAAAAATATGTTAATAGGCCTTTTGCACATAGTAGACAATCCGGCGCCAAGCTGGATGGTAAAAGAATGTGACAGCCTTCAGAACAAAGTGACTTCAACCAGTCAACCTTTTCCTTGTTTTTCTTGTCCCAGTGCACAGCTTGTCATCCAGCAAGGTGGATTTTGTACCACTTGACCTGTTGCTGCACCCTATTGCTGGCTTAAGTTTTAATCAGCTGAACAAATCTCCTGAATCTAATTACGAACCTCAAATGGTCATATGTTGTTCTGTTGAAAACTTTCCATTCTGCACTAAAGATAGCGACTTCTTCTCCTTTCGATTTTGTCTCCTACTCAAACCTAAACTCACTTTTCAGAAGCAAATTATCGTGTTGCTTTGATACATGTTTGAATGAATTTAGGAAGCACAATGTTTTATGCAAAGACGCCACAAAAACAAAAACAATCTATGCGACAATTGTACAAGACGTACAAGCTTCAATGTATGTATACGTACACATAGAAAGCCATTTAAATCAAAACACGCGATGTGAATCTTTCACTTTAATTGTTCAATATTGCAATTGCAAACAGCGCTTGGGAGAATTAATACTGTATTTCTGTAAGTATGCTTATACATTATTTGACGAGAATGCGGTCAAAAAAATTAGCTTTGCAAAATAAAATTAAAGAATTTATTAATTTACATGATTTTAATCTAACTTTAGTTAGTCCTTATAATCGTTAAATTCAGTTTTGATTACATTTCGATATATTTTTTACATCGTCAATTTTTAATGGAACGCGAGCGTAGCTAGCGCAAAATTTTAAGTATATAAGCACATACATTTGCACAAGCTTCAACTTCAAAAGGAAAATTAGATGTCACCTCCCTTCTTTCCAATAAATAATTAAGACATTGCCCCCCCTCTTTTGGTGTATAACTTTACGCTCTGCCCCCCTCCCGTTTTAGAATCCCTTCCTGATAATTATTGCACAGTCCCTTGCCATGACACTGTTCTGAGTAGCCCACGCTTTTATCAGCAAGTGTGACAAGGCGGAAAAACGTACTGATCATGCGCGAGCAAAAGGCCTGGTTGCATGAACAAAATTATTCAAATTTATATTCAAATTAGTTAATTTTATTTGAGAGGCTTCGGAGAAAGATAGTTTTTTTGCTCAGCAGGATCTGAAAAATTCTCGCAGAATCCTAATTTTTTCAGGAGAGCTAGATTTTTGAATAATCTACCGCTGTGGAAAAGATACAGCTTTCTCGTCAAAGATAAAGGTCACACAATGGTCAAAAAGTCAAAACGCAATCGTTTCCTCACATGGAGCCCACCTTAGCAAAAAGTGAAAAAATGAAATAAATTTAAAATAAATGGTCTTTTATTTGGTTTTTGTAGTTTAACAACAAGATAGCCTGGTAATTATCATCAATGAGTAGAGAAAATAGGGGAAGAGTACCGTAAAACGGTTATTTTGTCGCGCCCGTGCGCGATTTTCCTATATAATTTCCCTACGGTTATTTTCCCTTATTTTCTCTACTCACCAATGATATTTACCAGGCTATCTTGTTGTCAAATTACCAAAATCAAATAAAAGACGATTCATTTTGATTTTTTTTTCACTTTTTGCTAAAGTGGGCTCCCTGTGGTTTCTTATGAAATATTTTTTATAGGAGTCAATCAGGATATCAGTTTTTGTCCTCGCAGAAAACAAAAACAGCTTTACCATTCCTATAACTTTCACAAAAGTTAGTTTATATTGATATCGTCCAGCATGCTTAAGATACAGCTTTCTTGTCGCTGTTACAGGTCGCACAGTCCTCATGAAGTTGAAATACGATCGTTTTCAATAAAATCTATTTTAATAGGGATCGATCAGGATATCGGTTTTGGCGCCACTAAACCTCGAAAAAAGCTTTGTCATTCCCATAACTTTCAGGAAAGTTTGTTTCTATGAATATCTTCCAAAATAATTCTGTTGCAGGTCCATCGTCTCTATTTCAGTGCGAATAAACGGTGGAGAAAATCAATCGGATTCTCAATGTTTTGTTTTGTATTTTTACACTAGCCCGCGCTGTTTGGCCTACGGTTTGACATGCGCAGTACTTTTTTCCGCCTTGTCAGCAAGTGTATGATGAATGATAGCCCAACCCCTAAATTGTTTGTCATATACATTACTAATCAATGATTTCCTCGCTAATGTGCATAATTTAATGACCCGTCCTGCTCTTTTGTTTGCGCTTAAAAATGGTGGCCTATCCCCTTTATTCCGGCCCATATTCACTCTACTTTATAACCAGTCCCTGACAGCTACTGACAGTAGTGTTCAACATTTATTCTGACTTGATAGGTAAGGCATATACGAAGTCAGAATTATCAACAAAATCTTCAGGGAACTCTTCAGCCGTTGCCGAATTGAGTCGACACAACCCTTTCTCTGTCTGAGGTTTCTGAGGAGTCTTATAATTTAAAGACATGCATCTTGTTTCTTTTAAACAAAGATATGTGCAGTGTAGTAACGATGGGGTTAGTTTTTTCTTAACCACGTGGTTTAATAGGAGTTTATTTTGCAAAATACTGTAGAGCTGTTGGCGATCATAGTAACCTTGAGTGGAGGGCTCTGGAATGTAAAAAATATGTGGAAAAAGTTACTAAAAAGAAAGAAGCACAATTTATTTATGGTAGCGCGTTGCAGTTGCAAGTACGGGGTATGTTACACTAGGCAATGTATTGTGCAGCGCAAATCATTGCGAGACAAGTTCCTGGAGGGGTGATACACTGTTTGATGGCGTTGACAGCTGTTGCAACTTGCTGCGAAAAGAAGAATTGAGTTCTACTTCGTGCAACGTTAAACGCAACGAAAAAAATTGCGAGACAACCACTGTTACACTGTACAATTCTTCAGCAACTTGTCTCGCAACACCGTTGCAAAACAAGTTGTACAGTGTAATTGGACCTTAAGGGAATAAAAGTGGTGGTCATGTTGGATGATGTTCACTATAGGTGGTTTGTAATCATTCCTAATTGGGGGAATAAAAGTGACAGCCATGTTTAATGATGTTCACTTTAGGTGGTTTGTAATCATTCCTATGGGAATAAAAGTTTTAGTCGCTTTGGATAATGTTTACTATAGCTGGTTTGCAATCATTCTGCGACGCTAATCATTCCAACATGTCTCCGTTCTTTTATTTTCTTGGGAATAATTACAAACTAGCAATTCCATCAGGATGAGTTAAGCTGTTTTTTCTCGTCGAATCTCCATGATTGCCAGGTTTTCCATACACCAATAGAGAAAATAAACGAATCTCGCGGTTCACATACCTTCCTGGATGTCTTGGGGAACATATTTACACAGGCTTCTGTTCCAGTCAAAACAGGACTGGATCTTCCAATGATATACTTGCTGTTTTAAAGAAATCGCAAAACAATTAAAGCTTCTGCTATTCTGGGCTGGATTACTTATATTAGTAAAGCCCAAAGGACTTTGATCGACCCAACTTAATTGTCCTTCAGTTTCAATATCGTTAAGGCCAATCCATACCCACTTTTCTAAGCCAGCCTTTTTAAGCAGAGACTTGACAAAAATGTTCTCGTCTTGGCTGTGAATAGAGGCAAGATTTGACTGACTTTTACGACAATCGGTTTGGGAATCATTCCAGTTCATTGTATCTTGTTTCAGTATGTAGCACATCTTCTTCCATTCAACCCATTCTGGTTGGCAAGGCGATGCGTTAATGTTGGCACTTGTCCAAACTATTTGAAGAAAAAAAGTCAAAAGAGTGAGTTTTCATATATTTAAACAATTAGTTACAGTGCCGGACTCGGAGAACCGGGGTAACCTACAACCGTCTGAACAAACACAGTGATTGGATGAAGAAATAAAAGAAAAATGGAGCAAGAAAATAGAATCAGCCATGTATAACAAGGACAATGTTTTATCATGTCTTTGTTTTGCATGGTTCGTTTTGTCTTGCTGTATTATTCTTTCGTTTCTTCATCCAATCACAGTTTTTGTTCAGACGGTGGTGGGCGACCCGAGAACCGTAGGCACTATGAAATATTTTAGGAATGTACTTTGACCAATCAGAAACGTTCACTAACCAGAAGGATATAAAGGACGTTTCTGATTGGTTAAAGAACAATATGAACATTCCTCAAGTATTTCTTAGTGCCAACGGGTGACGCTGCAGAAGGTCAGATAAATTTCGAAACAGCTACTAGACTAATATGCACAATGCAGATAATTTCATGCATCGCGGCGGATAAGAAAGGTGACCAAGTTCTTTGTTTTTTCTTAATTGTTCATGATTTTGAGAAGTGCGAATACATCACGCCAAGGCAGTTTAATGCATTCATTAAGTCTATTGTTCTCATATTTTGTTTACATTGGAAAACGGATGTTGTGGGCTGCTTCAACACCAAAGCTCATTCCTTCATGGAGGAACGCACGAGTTGCTATGAGACTAGAAAGACAATTAAAAATACAATGGAACAGATAACAATGAAAATATTTGATTTACAACACATCGTTCCTACATGAAGGGATGACCGAAGAGCAAATTCTTCAGTGATAAGAAGTAGGATGATGTAGATCTGAATAAAGCGTCTGGATGGATTAATACACAAGATTTTGTGGCAAAGATGAAGGAATTAAAGACAAAAGTAAGTCACCAGATGAAATAGCAATTCTTTCTTCGAGCAGTGTAGCAGACATTAAATGTTTAACTAAATATGCTTGTATATATAAAATGCACATTACGCTCTAATGACGATCGTGGTCACAAGTGAAATTACGCTTCGTCTATCTGCTAACAAGAATCGTGAAAAGTTTTTTTTGTAAAATTTCATTTAGAACCATATATTTCTTAATCTTTAAAGAAGTTGAATAAGCCAATGTTCTACATAGTTGCTGTAGCTAACGTCAACCAAAATTTCCGGTAGTTCCGTCGTGTACCGGTTAACAAAGAACGATGCATACAACACAACAATGCCCCAAAACAAAGAATATACACTCTGTTATTGTATTATAAAACAAACGAATCCGGTACACGACGACAGAGCCAAATTTCCTTTGATCAAATGGTTTAATACTTTGAACATCAGATACAAAAACTGCGACTGAGTTGCGTACTTCCCTGTTTGAATAACCTAGTACTGTAGAAAGCAATTTTTCCTGGCTGATGACCTACTGGAATATTTAATTCTTTAATGGGGGTAAATTATCAGCAGCTGTTTTATGCTAAAATACACCTTTTCCGAATTCGCTCAAGTGACCAGAAAACAATGGCTCCGAGACGAGGCGGAGTGTGATAAAATACACTAGTATGTGTATGAAAATATTACGCTCCGCTTCGTTTTGGAACCATTGTTTCGTGGTCACTCAAGCCAATTTGGGAAAGGTCTATTGTATGCTATTTTAATTTATTCATGGCCGCTTAAGCCTCGCTTCGGTTACCCAGACCTCTCTCGGACAAACCCACTCTTGAGATAAGAAACTAGTATTTTCAAACAACATGATCTCTTCCTCCAATTAACGATTATCCTTAATTGTCAAATCGCCTCAAATTAACCACAAACATTAATTTAAGGCCATGAATAACTAATTGATTTAAGGCAGTGGATGTATTATAGTAAGTGATACACTATTAATGTAGAGTGTATAGTGGATCACAATTGTTACTTAACGCCGTTAAAAAATACTACCTGACGAAGGATTTAACCAAGGACCTTCGAATTACTTCCCCACACGCCTACCCGTCTATACTACAGGAGATTCTCTTGGAAGGAACAGAATATCGAGGTTTATAAAGTAATGATCTACATGTAAAAACGTTTTGTGAAGTTAGGTTTAGGGTAGGGGTGGGGTTGGCATTATTTTTTTTACAAATACAATGTTAAAAAAAGTAATAATAATGAATTATAGTGAAATAGGGTCAGTATAACAAACTAGTATAATTATTTTACAGCCGATTTTCCACGAAATGCTCTGTGGCGCAGTTGGATAGTGCGTTGGAAAGCAATACGACAGTCGTTTGCTCGATCCCTGGTAAGCCCGTTAAAATGATTAATTCATGTATTTAGTTAATTAATTCATCCTCTGAAATTAATGATTAAGGCGATTTGACAATTAAGGATAATCGTTAATTAGAGGAAGGCGAGATGGCCTGTTTCAAAATGGCGCCGGCTCTCGATCTCTGCTTTGCTAGGCTCACTTTATTATTGGGGTTAAGAATGCGTGCGCACTTGTCTTAGCACAAAGGTATTGCATTTGAAGATATTTAGAATTTGTTTAAAAAAACTTTTGTCTTTTTGTAGTTTTGAATAAAAATTGCTTTCAGAATAGTCATCCATATTTTGCACAAAGAATTAAATTTTCTGCAGAAAAAGTAATGAAATAAAAATTTAAAATATTCGAGGAAAGGCGAACATTTAATGTCCTATTTGAGCTTTTAAATTAATTCAACATTTTTGTTTTACAACTACTTCTTAGGAAAGGTACATTTAAGGTAATGCCTGCGCGCATTCACGCGCATTACTTCTGCGCACGCGAAATTCAACATTTATATTTATTGGGCTACCTGTGGTAAGACCTTTTCAATATGGCGGACAGGACGTTTTGATATTCAACGTCAAATATCTGGAAATCTATTTCGGTGACCTACCCTGATTTTTCCACAGTAAGTGAACTAAAGCTGGACAATATCAAAAAAATGATGGCAGGTTTTCGGGCTAGATTTTTAGTAAATCCACAAAGTGTTGAAAAACAGGATCGTAAAGGGAAGTCAAAATCTAATGTTTTCAAAGTTTTGGCTTTGAAACTTATTCTTCTACACAACTAAAATGACAAATTTCGGGTTTTTCATTATATTGTATTAACATATGTATTATTTGAAATCATTGCTTCTATTATTACCGACCGATATGGACTGAAAGGGCTTGTAACGGCATTATACTAATTTGCCCGAAAAGATGGCCGAAAGCTCCATCTTTGAAAAATAATATCTTTTCAACGAATTCGGTGACCCTCCATTTTTATTGCATTTTTCTATTCTAGCACTCAAAATACACATTTATGCCAAGTTTTAAAAAAATTGTAGTACAAAATCGTACAAGTTTTTCAATTTTAAAATATGAAATTTTCAGAGCCACCCATTTCAGTTCCGAACTTGCCAAATTTTGTGCCCCCCCCCCCCCCAATGTGTAGTGTAAAAATTCACCAGCACGGTAATAACAATTTCAATTAGCCATCCCCAAAATAAAAAGGCCCCCCTCTATATCGTTCAGAAAATTAAGGCCCCCCTTAAAATCTTTGTCACCTCGGCATATTATTATGTGAACCTTCCCTTCATTACGTGTTTGACACCTAACTTTTTCATCGAGTCCTTTAAGTAATGTTTATATGTACAGTTTCTTTTAACTTTCAATTTCTGCGAATGTTTTATATATGTAGAAAGCGAATTGATATTTTAACCTGGCAACAAAATAGACAGGCCTAATGTCTAAGTTGTCCCATTTTGCTTTCACAAGATAACACTGTTTGCTCTCCATCTGTGTGTAAACGGAAGACACTCGGATGTCAAACAACAATGTCTGCATCCCCTCCTCGATGGCCCGCCCCCTCTTAGCGCTGGCTTAAGTGCAAGCAATTTGAACAATATCTTTTTACATTGAGCCATTGCATTTAATTTTTGCACCCCCGGGTTTGAGGACCTCAGGGGATCCTTGGGGGGGGCAAGTATTGAAAATAAATGGAAATCCTTGGGGTAAGGTAAAATGTTAGTGGAAATCCTGGGGGTCAGGGAGAAGAAATTGGAAATTCTTGGGGGGGTGAGATAGAAATAAATAATAGAAACGCGGAAATCCTGGGGGTTCTTTTCATAAATAAATTAAGGATCAAAGATTTATCTTAAGGTAATTTAATTTTCACGATCTTCTAAAAAAAAGTGTGAAGAAGAAATATTAGATGCATATAGTATGTAAAATATATGGAAAAAATTTTGGGCTAGATTATCGTAAATGATCATCTCAAATAGAAGTTTATTTAAAAAATCTATTCAATTTTTTCTTTATCTCATCTTTTCTTCCTTCAAAATTGAAAGGTTAGCATGTAGGAATACTTCAAATTATCAAGTGAATTTCCCAAATTCTAGAACGAATGATGACGTATGCCATTCAAATAATCTTTTAACCAATCAATTTTTTTCGGAATCGGCACTTTAATGGTTTAACTTTTTCTCTGTACAATGCAGTACTATATCTCAGGACTTTTATTAACTTTCATTTTCTCTATTTGTATATTATTGCATGTACAGACAACATGCTTTTAGCAAACTGGCCACCTCTAAATGACAGGAATGTAATAATACAAATTCATTTTTGAACGATTGTGGAATTTATTTGAACTTATTTATCGTATCGGTGGATATTTTAATGCGCCGATTGGAGGATTCAACTACAAAGCAAGCCGTCGTTTATAAATGTTCTCATATTTTATGTTGCGTAGATTTTCTGCCCGCCTAAAAACCACAACAACGTACTGAACAGACACAGACCTGTTCAAATTAAAAGCTTTTTTAGCGCGATTTTTTTGATCTGGCCCGTTTTTTTTTTTTTTTTTTTTTTTTTTTTTTTTTTTTTTTTTTTTTTTTTCCCGCCTCTCCCGGGGGGGGGGGGGATCACCCCC